>JAYKTE010278164.1:0-11577 GCA_036873565.1 Xipholeptos notoides | reverse complement strand
GGCATCTAAGAGAAAGAAAACTCTGAAGTAAAACATGTGGTCTAATCACTGGGATAGATGCACCCTTAGTCTTTGGTCAGACAGGCATCTAAGAGAAAGAAAACTCTGAAGTAAAACATGTGGTCTAATCACTGGGATAGATGCACCCTTAGTCTTTGGTAAAACAGGCATCTAGGAGAAAGAAAAACTTTGAAATAAATTTGTAGTCTGTTGTTCATGTAGTCTGTGGCAATCACTTGCACTGACTTTGTGTTAGCAGCAGTTTCAAGAAGTGTGGATGGTGCTACACAAGCCTTAACCACTATAAACAAATTTCTGTGTAGGCCGTCTGACGACCATACATGGTTTGATGATACTTTCCACCGTCTCTCGAGACGAACAGATGCCATTATTTCATAGAATGACAAAAGAAATATTTGGACTTATTGAATGACAGGGGCCGTTCTCTTTTTAAAAAGATCAATTACATTATTAATTTTTTCAAACTAAAATAAATTATGTTTTACTCAATATGAAATATGAAGAAATGAATTACATCATTTATTTAAATTAAAATAAAATAAATTATATTTTGCAGTGTGAAACATTATGAAATGTATTACACTATTTATTTAAATTAAGATAAAATTATATTTTACAGTGTGAAACATTGAGACAAACTTTAAAAAAAAGAATGAATTACATTAATTTGTTAAATTAAATTAAAATAAATTATATTTTACATATTATGAAACATTGAGAAATGAATTTCATTATTTATTCAAATTAAAATAGAATACATTTTACAGTGTGAAACATTGGTAAAATCTTTCTTTTTCAGAAAATAAAAATGAAGCAAAAAATCTTACAATTTCTCACAGTTTCATTCAGAGGAAAAGGGTCATCTGGGAGATGACCCCAATGCGATAAAATCGTAAAATGAGTGCAGGTAAATAAATACATCAACAAAAAGGGAAGTAACTCTGCGCTTACTCTTAAAAAGAAAAATAACTTTTTATTTATTTTAAATTCAATAGATTTAGTTTATAAACACATTTTTTTAAATAAATATTTTAGAGTAAGTAAAAAAAAGGATATAAATAATTGCGTTGTTTTTCAAATTGTTTTTTTCTTGTGTTGCATTTGAATCAGAGTTTTTTTCTGATGTGAAAAATAAAACTGAAGAATTATCATTTTTGTCGTCGGATTCATTATTCGTCTGTTGTTGTCCAGAAGTTTGGTAAAACATTGGTAAAATAAAAACCACAAAAAGAAAGTCTGGAATTCTCATAATTCTTCAAGAATAGATAAATTAATACAAAATTGTGAAAATGTGAGGGTTTTTTTTTTTTCCTTTTTTTTTTTTTAAATTAAATAAAACTCTTTTTCCACAAAATTTTAAAGTTTGGTTTTTCGGTTGTTTTCAGCGGGTTATATGTTCCTGTTTTCGACTAGGGTTTGATTTTGTCTTTAACCCTTTGAACCCGGATACATCGGCCTTGATAATATAGTGAAAAAGACAACACGGACGATATTTCGGCACTGGTGTGGTGTGGTGTGGTGTGGTGTGGTGTGGTGATCTGGTTCTGTAATAGAATTGTTCTGATTAGGTATCAGTAATTATTGCTAAATACTTCTCGTTTTTTTCGGTCGGTATCGCTTTTTACATCGGGGTTCAAAGGGTTAATATTATTGTTGTCCTTAAAATAGGTTTATAGTCAAATAATTAATAATTACACGAACGTTGAGGATTATGCATTTCACAAAAGAAAGAAAGAACGAAAGAAAAAGCGGTGAAATAAGCTAAAAAAAATCTCAAAGAAAGAAAGAAAAAAAAGACACGTGGATTTTATTTATTTGGGAAAATAAAGAAGAAAACGAAAGAAAATATTTCTGATTGGTTCAAATAACATCACGGATTTTCTTGATTTTGATTGGTTAAAATTTAAATGATATAATTTGAATTTCTGATAAAAGGTTTCAAAATTATTCGACTTTAATTTTTGTTTTACGCCATATCGACCTTTTTATGTCATTTAATGCCGGAAACAATTATTTTTAGAAAAGTTATTTTTCGTCCACACAGTTTTTTGAATAACACAATATTTTCACTATTCAACCCATATCTGGAGGGATGTGTGGATTCATAACTTTCCCAAGGGTACGTACAATGAGTCCGACTGCCTATCCACTGCTGGTCCAAATCGATATCCTCTAGTCCAGCCAGATGTGAACGGAAGGAAGGACAGAGTCCGGCAGCCGACACTCTGTGTCTCTGAAGTTTTGTTAAAGTTTATGTAAATGAATGAGTACATCGTAAAATTAAATAACCAATAGTAAATCTTATACTCTTTAGTCAGGTCAAAATTAATAGAACCTAAATCTAGAGAAAGTTTCAAAATATTGAAGTTTAATTATTTTTAAAAATCGATGTATCTTCGAGAAGTTGAAACAACTCAAGCTGAAACAACTTTAGTCGAAAAAAATTGAGTCGAAACAACTTTAAGTCGAGGCATGGCTTGTATTTGAATGAATGAACACGGTGGACAACTCTGTTGGCTTGTTCTCCCTTTTCTTGTCGGTCTGAAAACGAGAAAGAGTGAAAAAAGAAAAGAAAAGAAAAGAAGAGAAAAGAAAAATGTGTTGTGGTTTTTTCTGTTCTTCATTGTTATCTTTTTGTAATTTGGATTTTCTTCTTCTGTCCACCCTTTTTATTCTACCCGTGTATGGGTTGACTGCTGGGGTCGACACAATTCTAAGGGTTTCACTCTTATTGTCCTTACTATGTATCTTGTCACACCTGCTTCCAAACGCAATCAATTATATTTATTTACAACCTTTTTCACAGGTAAGTCAAAGTAGAAACTATCCGAATTCAAATGTGGACTGACTGACTGACTGTATCCAATTCTAGCGTAGCCAATTCCAGAGAATTAATAAAGGATGTGCATGTGCATTCCAAACGAATTATTTTGCTGTAAAATATTATTATAGAATTATTTTGTTGTAAATAACGGTTTTTGTTTGAAAAAAATAGTGTAACTAAATTTTGAAGCCGGTTATTTTTTTCATGTTATGTTTATGGTAAATATAAATAATTTCGTATATTTAGACAAATTATCATTATTCAGATAAGTTTAAGTTTAATTAAAAAGAATTTAAATTTTCCTTTTTAATATTTTTAATTCGATTTTTTCCTTGTTTTCTAACAAGAGACTTAGTAGCTGAGTTGAGTGTCTTAATTATAATTTCCAGGCCTTTTTCGGTCTTCTTCCTTGACCATCCTCAGGGATTGATATTTTGCCAGTTACATTTCAGTTTAGGTCATTTTTTTCATGTTATCGCTATCATGAAATAAAATGAATAATTAAAAATGTTTCTAATTATTGGTGGTTTTTTACTTTGTGCCGTCAATATCTCAGAAAGAGGGCATTAATTCATCCGGTTCACACTTCATTGGAAAATTAATTCTAAAAGTATTATTAATTTTAAGAAAAAGTATTATAATGAGGAAAATAGTCGGATTAATACTTTTAAAAATGTTTCGTTCAGGAAAGTGAAAGTGCCCATTCTCAAATAATTTTCTGGTATTTGCGACGCTAAAATTGGATTCAGCCCCCTAGATGTGTCTAACTTATTTTATTTATTTATTTTTTGTGTGTGTAGTTAGGAAGCCTTCTTTTTTTTAGGATGACTAACGAAGTAACATTATTTTTCGACATCCTTGAGATGATGAGGTAATAATGAAAATTCGAAAACTATTATTCGGACTATTTTCCTAATTTTCTTTCTCACAACATTTCGTCCGCTGCGAATAATCACCCTTTCGGCCTTCTTCAGGTGTCCTAAATTGACTCATATTGATTTAAATATTTTTTTTTTTATCTAAAATTTTAGATATAAAAACAATATGAGTTAATTTAGGACAACCGAGGAAGGCCTAAAATTACTAATTCGGTCGAAATGCTGTGAGAAAGAAAATACGATAACGAAAATAGTCCAAAAGAAGTAAAAAAATTTTTTTTCGTCCTAAGGAGTCTGCCGGGTCTGCCCCGCTGCAAAAAAAAAAAAACAAATAAAAAAAAAAGCCTCATTCATTTTTCTTCTCAAAAAATGATTTTTATTTGCTTAAAAGATGTTTGTGCATTTTTCTTTCCTTCTAGCTTTATTTCTAAACTTATTTCGAAAATTTTAATTATCATTTTTTTCTACACAAGATCTCAATTTTGTGCGTTTTTATCACCATCACCACTATTATGACAACTAGGTCGATTTGGGACAACGTCGTGATGCGATGGGGATGGGGATGATAGTTAAGGTTTGACATGACACAGTGACTCAAAATATTTATTTACTAATCCGCGCTCTACTCTACTAGCATTGGTAAATGGTTGGGGAAACGATACGACTTTAAAAATTCAGTTATTTGATACTTTTGTGCTTTTACCACAAACCAACAACCACACAGAGTCAGTGCACTGCAGTGAGTGTACACACAAAGTGTGAGATCGTCAAAAATCCAATCCGTGCCGTCAGAAAAAAAAAAAGAAAAATTACGATTGATCTTTTCCATTCTATGCATTTCACAGAAAATATCAATTTGAAGTGGATTTATTTTTATAAGAGGGAAATTTCAAAGTCAGTCTGCAGAAATCAGGCCCATTTTTTTATAGGACCTTTTAGAATTAAAAGTTCCGTACCATTTTCTTTTAAAGATGTGAATCATCAAACTCCAATCAATGATTGGGGTTTGATGAGATAAAAAAAAATACATGACTGACTATGGGTTGGAGATTGATTGGGCCAATTAATCAATCTCGAATAACCCACTTCCCACAGTCCGTGTATTATTTTTTCAAATTAAAGACTCAGTTTTCTTGTAAATATATCATTTTCGAACTCATTTATTATTTAGGACTGTGTACTTGTGATAATATGCTTTTATTGATGAACTTTCTTGTCACAGACTTGACTATTTTTCAATTCTGTTGTTATTAGTAATAACTACATTTCTTTTCATTCTGTAGTTATTACTGGTAACGACAGAATGAAAAGAAATAGTAAAATAATAGTCAAGTAAGAAGTAAGATCTATGAGAAGAATATCCTTTGAAAAAGAATATTCTGGCCATAGCCTAGTTAAGTTATTCTACCAAATCAAACCCAAGATTTCCAGTCAGACAGGAGGCCAAAAGGCCACCGCACGCACCGCCATGTGTTCTTTAAAATTCGTTTTAAAGCGATGGATTGAATAATAATAATGGAATTTTCCGCCCTTACACCCCCAGGCTCTCTTCTTGCCACCCACAGTCGTGACTCGTGCGTGTTCCCTTTTCTTAAAATAAAAAATGACAAATCAAACTAAATTACCCCCACAAACCCTAAATGACTAACAACCACCCGTGAGTGCACTTTGGATGATCACCGGCGCAGCGCCGGTGATCATCCAAATATGTTACCTCTTTTTAAAATAACCGCTTTTAACAACTCACATTATTTTATTTTTCGAAATCCTTGAGATGAGGTATGATGAATTCTAAAAGTACTGATAGGACTATTCTCCTTATCCATATTATTTCTCACTTTGTAAGGGCGATCCGCCCGCCCGAAACGTTGTGAGAGAGAGAGAGAGAATGAGGACGATAGACCGACTAGAATTCACATTTTTTTAATTATCGTTTTTATTGGTTGATTTAATGTTTTTTAAAATTCTACGTAAACCCTGTCCTCTCATTTTTATGATTGCTGACTACAACTTTCTTTAACAGAACAACAACAACAACAACAATAATAATATTCGTGTGCAATGAAGCGTAATGAAAAATCAATACGACGTCAGATGTAATAACGGTGTTCACACAAAATATAACCTTTCGAAAATTAAGGACAATATTTGAGAACTACCCGGTGCCGGCGGCGGTAACTCCAAGATTGCCATATATAGATAATTAAATTTCTTATCTATTGCTTGTACTTTTATCTTTTGTAAAATAAAAAAGGTGGTGTGATTGCAGGCTGACTGTGACTGACTACTGACTGTTGTCCAAAATGCGTTGAAAACTTTTTTTTTTATAGAAAAAGAATTTGGTAACACTGACTGTTCAAACGGTGATTCAAATTTATGCGCTTTTGGAAATCCCCGATCTATGGGGAACAAAATACAAGTCTGCTGAAATTTATACATTTTATAAACTGGGCAATTCATTCAAGGGTTTTTAAAATAGACTCGTGCATTTTAGTTTTGGTGAATGGTTGGTGGGCGGCGCCCTCCCTTTTGCACTTCAGACTATCGATCGTGCTGAAGAAAGGAAAAAAAGAAAAAGAAAAAAGGACACCGGCTGTAAGACTGCAACTTGATTGGCTAATGAAATTGACGTCATTATTGTAAAATACTTTAAAAATTAAAATGAAACAATATTGAAATTGACGTAATTGTGGTAAAAGACCTCAAAAATTAAAATAAAACAATATTATTTCATTATTAAATGCTTTTTATTAAATAACGAAATTATATATATTTTAAATTAAATGACGAAACAAACAGTTAAACATACTACTCAGAAAGCATATTGTTCTCAGATACAAACCAAAAAAACGACATTACTTTCTTTCCAAGCTAATATTATTTTTGGTTTTATGAAATTAAATATAATTTTCATATCTTTTTGTCTTTTTCAGATTGGGCTCTTTGCTGTACTATGGGGCCTTCCTGTCAAACTTCTGCCCTATTCCGTTGTATGGGTTTACAGTGTAGCTCTTCAAATAACGGGGCCAATCCTTCTTCTACAAGAGGTTCTCTTTGTTATTGTTCTTGCCACAGACCTCTTCAACTACCTTAGTGAACTTGCTGATGAAGACTATGACAATTCATTGATCTATAATGGGATAGTGACAGCTTTCTCCCTTCTTTTCTACACTGTAGGCTTGTACATTACTTTTCTTCACTTTAACAGTAGTTGGGTGATTTCAGTCATCCTCCTGGTGAGCCTATTTAACTGTATTTTAATGTGGCTATCCGGCTGTGGGTGGCTTTGGGAGAGCGGATTTACATTTTTAATCAGCACTCTTATTTTCTTGGCCATGAACCAGGAGCTGCAGTTAGAAGTGGACATACAAGATCTCTCAGAGACTTTGTCGGCACTGAATCCAAGAGATTCGATTGTAGAATTCATTTTCGGCCTTTGGTTTGTCACGGTTGATAAATTCCAACAGCTTCTGACGTGGCTCTACTATTTTCTGACGCCAATGTTCATCACGAGTTTCATGGTGCGGCTATTCTCTGTCAACTGGGTCATCCACAAGATGCCGTCTCTGTCGGGCGAGTGCGACACCGAGGTCGATATCATTGAAGAAGAGGAGAACTCGTGGTTCAAGCGTCGCTCGGCCCTCATCTGCAAAATCTGCACCATTTTTGTGCTGACCCAACTCATCTCTGACCAGTTTTATGAACTGTCCGGTCATGGTCCACTGTTTCAGAGGGACTCGTTCAAATCATGGTTCCCCGATCAAATACTAATTGGTCGAATATTACAGATTGCCTTAGCGAATATCACACTGCAACATTCGATATACAGACGATGGCAAGAAGGGGATACACGACACGATGACCTTTACTCATAGCTTTGACCTCTGACCTTTTAATATAGAATTTCAGTTGTTGTACTGACAATAACAACAAACACATAGTAGTAAGATTGTAGATTGCTTGTTTCTTTATTTATGAAAACAGCAGAGTCAAAAGAGAGACAAAAAGGTCTGGAGATGCAGTACAAGACCAAAGGTTTGTTATATACTGACAATAACTATAAGAGAGCCAAAGAGGTCTGGAGATGCAGTACAACACCAAGGGTTTGTTATATACTGACAATAACAGCAAACACATAGTTGTAAGATTGTAGATAACTTGTTTCTTTATTCACCCATGTGGATGAGAGACAGTTGGACTTCAGAATCGTGGTATGGGAGTTCAAATCCCAGTTGTTCCATTTGGGTTCATATTTGGACTCATACCCTTGGGAAAGTCCCAGGCCCTCAGACCAGATCCGATTGACCGATGGCTCAGTCGGACACTGTTAGTGTCGAATAAATGATTTGAAAAAATATTATCTATTAAAAGGTATGATCTTTAAAACCACAGTTTTTTGGAATCCTTGGGATTGGACCTGATAATTTGAACTATTTTTCAGTCCATTGTCCTCATCTACCTTCACAATCCTTGAGATGAGGCTTGATAATTTGTACATCTTTTTTATAGACTACTGTCCTCATTCTTATCATTGTTACCTTCACAATCCTTGAGATTAGGCTTGATAATTTGTATATCTTTTTTATAGACTACTGTCCTCATTCTTATCATTGTTATCTTCACAACGTTTAGGCCAATGAACCCTTCAGCCAAAACGTTGTAAAACTACCAATGATAAAGATGAGAATCACAGTCTGAAAAATAGATTTACTTTAAAATTACATTTAACTATGGAATTCATTCATTCACCTTTCACGGGGAAGTCAATTTGGCTCAGTGGATAGGCAGTCTGATTCTGAAATTGAAGTACGTGAGTTTGAATCCCAGTCGTTTTCGTTTGCGTTTATATTTCGACTAATACCCTTAGGAAAGGTATGAATCCCCACATTTACTCCCACTATTGCTTAAATAGTGCACATTGTGTTATTCAAAAAACTTAGTGTGGACAAAAAAGATTGTTTACCAAAAATGATTGTTCTCGGCATTAAATGACCTAAAAATGGTTGATATGGATTAAATACTGCATATTGTGCTATTCAAAAGTGTAAGTGTTGACAAAAACTAACATTTACCAAAAATTATGGTTCTTGGCATTAAATGACCTAAAAAGGTTGATATGGATTAAATACTGCATATTGTGTTATTCAAAAAACTAAATGTGGCCAAAAACTAACATTTACGAAAAATAATTGTTCTCGGCATTATTCAAAAAACTACACGTAGACAAAAAATTATGTTTATCAAAAATTATTGTTCTCGGCATTAAATGACCTAAAAAGGTTGATATGGATTAAATACTGCATATTGTGTTATTCAAAAAACTAAACGTGGCCAAAAACTAACATTTACGAAAAATAATTGTTCTCGGCATTATTCAAAAAACTACATGTAGACAAAAAATTATGTTTATCAAAAATTATTGTTCTCGGCATTAAATGACCTAAAAAGGTTGATATGGATTAAGTACTGCATATTGTGTTATTCAAAAAACTAAACGTGGCCAAAAACTAACATTTACAAAAAATAATTGTTCTCGGCATTATTAAAAAAACTACATGTAGACAAAAAATTATGTTTATCAAAAATTATTGTTCTCGGCATTAAATGCGCAAAAAAGGTTGATATACTGTAAAACCCAAACCAAACCAAATGACCTTACACCATTTTCTTGATGAAAAGCAGTTTTTTCCTGCTGTATCCATTCTCATTCACAACAATAATTTTCTTTTCACTTTTTTTCAATTCATTAAAATAAAACCTTTTTTTTTTCTTTCCTTTTTTTTAAGTAAAAAAAAAAGTTTAAATAAAGAATGTTTTTTACTTTTTTGTGATGAGATTTTATAATTGTTAAATTTTGTTTGGGGGGGGGTTGGGGTATTTATTTTTTTTATTTTTTTTAAACTATTAATTTTTATTTTTTAACTAGTAAGCACCATGTCATAAAAAATGACAGTATAGAAATGTTAGTAAAATAATCTATATATTAATACAATAGTGTGTGTGTCACGCTTACATCAAAAGCAATGACCTTCGCTCCCTTTAAAGTCAATCTTTATCTTTTAAAAATCATTAAAACCATTTCCTTTCCTAAGATTTTCAAAACAAAAGCAAATGGCTGTTTATGGTTTCAAATATATTGCATAAAAAGAAGTTTTGTAAATTGTTTCATGTATTGTTCATTTTTTAAATTAAATATACAAGTCAAATTTTATTCAAACATCTATAGGTTAGGAATATGATAATTACCATTGAAAATATCATTTTGTGTAATTTTCACGGTTTCTGCTAGTAAAAAAGAAATGAACTAAGGTTATTGGGTTGGTAAAATAACCCCAGAAAGATTGTAAGTACCAAGAACTAATCCCTTACAGTCTTTCTGAGATTTTGAAATGTTTACCCTGTCCCCAGCCAGTCTTACGACTTGGTGAGACCTGAATCCCACCCAGAGAGATACGACTGTAGTGGGACAAACAGAAGTGAAAATAAAGAATTAAGAAAAATGACAAATTCGAAATAATTTGAATTTCAAATTGTTTATTTCATAATGGTATAGTATGAACAAATAGTCAGTAATAAATTCTTAAAAGCCTTATTTTAAGGACCTTTTTTTCTTGAATTTAACACGAATTCCATTGTCTCTTATACAAGTTGCATACTACAAATACCTTTCTTTTTATTACTTTATTCCTAGGGTTTTTGTATATTAGAATATTTTCAGTCTAATGATTGGGTATGACCGTTAACATTCCAACAATTCTACTTATACTGAAGAAGATAGACCAATTAGAGAAGAGAATAGATGCAAACTATATTATTTATTTACTTCATTAAGCACAGATCCAAGTTAGGCACAAGGCCATTTTATGTGCTCATTACATATGCTATATATATATAGCAAACTGTATTATGTAATCTGCTACAGGAGGCCTGATTTCCAGACATTGCCATAGGGCACTACTTTTTAGTGCTCTTAGGTTTTAATTAAAAAGACCCCAGTGCGTAGTGATTTTAAGCATGCGCGTTGGGGAATTTTGAAAAAGGGAACTATTTCTATGTTTTTCGCTGTAAGGAAAGAGTAAAGATGTGTTGACTGACCATTGCACAGAAAGGCAGATAAAGACTGCCTAGTTGACAAAAAGCATCCCAGCATGCTCCTCTGTAAGGAGGACGACAAAATCAGGACTTTAAGAATAATAAATATTACATAATCTAAATATTAATTTACTTTACATTCGGTCTCAGAAATAATAATCATTAACAGTAATTAGAGAGGATTAAATTACTTCCCTTCGTTATTATTAGCTCTGGGGAAAAAAGTGATGCTTCACTGTAGATCTATTTCTTGTAATAATATCTACAGCAGTTCAATTTTTTTTTCAGTCTGATCTGAAATATGTTCCATTCATTTTTCTATTGAAGGACAACTTCATTCTAATTGTTTGCTTATGTGATCAGAAGGTTCTTGCTGAAGGGTTTTTTAAAAGTTTTCAGGTACCATGGAATTTCCATGGCTTCTGCCAGTTATCTATGTTTTCTGAACAGTTTCTCTTTTGATCGCATAAGTTATTAGGAAAACAGTAGTTCTAGGTGCTATATAATTCATGGATTATCATTTCTAATGCATTTTCATAGTGAAAATCATTTCTAATGCATTTTTACAGTAAAAGCCATTTCTAATGCATTTTCATAGTGAAAATCATTTCTAATGCATTTTTACACTAAAAATCATTTCTAATGCATTTTCATAGTGAAAATCATTTCTAATGCATTTTTATAGTAAAAATCATTTCTAATGCATTTTCATAGTGAAAATCATTTCTAATGCATTTTTATAGTAAAAATCATTTCTAATGC
>JAYKTE010278053.1:0-11578 GCA_036873565.1 Xipholeptos notoides | reverse complement strand
TTTTAATGAAACAAAAAAACATTACATATTTCCACACGATTCTGTTAAAAAAAAATCACCCTTATTGGGTTGTAGTAATCAGTCGCAGTTTTGACTGACCACACAATAATCGTCAAAAAAAAAAAAAAAGAAAGAAAGAAATGTTAAGGTAAAAAAAATATATTATCTTGATTTCAGTGGAGTAGCAAAGGGATGGGACTCGGGCAGTCCGCTCCGGGCGGCACATGAGGGAACAGCATTTTCAAGAGGTAAAAAGAGAGAAAAAAGAAAGAAATACAAATAAAAAAAGAGCCAGTTAATTCAATTTAACAATTGTTTTATTTTTTATATAATTTGAATTATACGTTTTTCGTTTTAAGAAATCTTTGGTTTTCTTTGATCGAGTAAATGTGAGATGAAAGTCTAGCAGCAGTCTAAAATTAGATCCTTAATTGTAGTTCCATGAAAATAAATATTTTGAAGGTTAACAGATTATCAATGGCCAGCGAGGGTGGGTTCTTATGACTGCCCCGGTCAGCAAAAACTGTTGCTAGGCCACTGTGCTTGTTTTCATCAATCTATTAATGTGTTTGTTCGTGTGTTTTGTTTTCTCCTTATTTGTTGTTGTTTTGTTTGTTTATTTTAGCATTTTTACCCATTTATCTTTAAGATTGACAAAACAATACAAAAAAATTGGGTTTGTGGTGAGTAGGAGTGTTCCTTAACAAGGCATTAAGAAAGAATATAAAAAAAAGTGCTTATTAATACCTTCTCCCACTTACAATTTCTGTTCTCACCCACCTCTACTAATCTAAGTTAGGCCCTCTCTGATTGTCCCTGAAATATTCCCCTTGACCAATCAGAGAACAGCCCAATTTGGCGGGCTCAGCGCTAAAACCGTTGTTCCGTCCTCTTTTTTTTCCCAACTGATTTCGGCAGTGCAGGTAAGGAAAATTTGTCTCCTCTGTTAAGCCATAAATAACACATAGCATAGGAAGAGAGCCGTCTATTATTTAGACGTTAAAGAACTTTATTTGGACTTCTCGTGGCCGCAAACACAATTAGTTTTGCAAGGATTTTCTATTGTAAATTCTTACAATAATTACAAATCATTCTTATTATTGTTTTCTATTCTTCCCCTTTCAGAATACCAAATATAACTCCGACATCTTAACCTGCCGAAACCCCTTTAAGAATTAGGCAATTACTTTATACTACCTTACATCTACTTAAGTCACAGGTTGGAACCCAAAAATTCCTTGTCTTTCCTATCCCCAAACGCCCTTCCCCTCTCTCTCACCTCTCTCTCTATCTCCATCCATCTCTCCCTCCCTTTCTCTCTCTGACCCCTCTCTAGACTGACCAACTTAGTAATCCTCAACCCAGTGGCGTAGCAAACAGGGGGCGGGATGGGTGGTCCATCCCGGGTGGCATGTTCCAGAGGGGCGGCATTTTAAGAAGGTAAAATAAAAAATAAAAAATAAAAAGTGCCAGTTAATTTAACATTTTTAAAATAATTTGGATTATACGTTTTTTGTTAGAAAAAAAAAGAAGGTTTTCTTTGATAACGAGTACTATATATGTATACGTCCTGTAATAAAATGAAATTCTTGGACTAATAGCAGCATTTTAAAAATTAGATCCTTGATTGTAGATGAAAATAAATATTTTGAGACCCTTTTAGAATTTTGAAAGTTAACGGATTATCAACGACGAGAAAGAGAGGGGCAGGCTGCAAATCTTATGACCGTCCCGGGCGGCAAAAACCGTTGGCACGCCACTACTGCCTCAGTCCTTAAAAGGACTTTTCCTGTACCTTGCGGCCCCACTACAAACAAAATGCAACTTCGTCCTCCCAACCTACTGATGGCTTCTATCAAGGGTTAAAGAGAGAGAGGGGTGAGGGAGAGAAAGAGAGAGAGAGAGGGGGAGAGAGAGAGACGGTTGATAGATATTCATTTCAACATACAAATATAATAATTTTCCAGTTAATCCTTGTTAATTGTTTTCATTACTATAGATTTACAAAGCCAAGTAGCCTTGCGGCCCCTCGGAAACTTGCAGCCCCAAACAATTGCAGGGTATACGGGGCCCTAAGCACGGACCTAGTATTACTGTGTAGTTTTGAAAAGCAGATGTCTTCGAAAAGTATTCTCTTTCATCTTAAGAAAATGGTAGAGGTTTTTTGAGAAGAGATATAGTTTTTTAATGCTTATACCTTCATTGCAATATCGCAAAGGTCAAGGACTTTAACTCCTATATGAAGATAAATCATCGCTAGAATAATGCTAGCGCCCAAGTATTTTATCATGTTAAAATATTTCTAACACAGCTCGCCTAGTCGGTCGGACGGCGTGTGGGATCTGAGAAAACTCCCAGACACATAAAATACAGCTCTGTGAATGTTTGAGAAAATTGACAAGCCCTTGCGGAGTCCATACGGAGCGAACTCATGAAACCGACAGGCGCACAGTCACACAGAGACACACCGAAAAGATTCCCATTTATATATAAGTTTAGATTTGGGGTCCAAAAAAACTTACGGACGATTTTGTAAGATTTTGAATGTGGATTCAACATCTTATTCATTGATGATAGTAGTTAAAGATTCTAACTTTCTGGCCTAGTGTGCTTCTTTCCCGATAAGAATAATAATGATGGCATCCGTCCGTCTCAAGAAACGATGGAGAAAGGTGCCATCAAATCAAATCATGTATGGTCGTCAGACGGCCTACACAGAGATTTGTTTATAGTGGTGTGTAGCACCATCCACACTTCTTGAAACTGCTGATAACACAGTCGGTGCAAGGTATGCTACGGACTACATGAACAGAGCTCAGGTTTTACTTTTTCTTCTCCTAGATGCCTGTCTTACCTCAAACTAAGGGTCCAGGGTGCATCTGTCCAGTGGTTTTAACCGCGCCCCCAGACACTAACCTGTGTATTTCCACGTCACAGCGCAAGATATGGTTCCTGGTATTTATAAATGGACACCCATCTAAGTACTGACCAGGCTCGACGTTGCTTAACTTCAGTTAAGAATAACAGGGTCTAATATCACAAAATTGATAAAATAGTCTGAATGAATAAATAGCATAAAAACGTAGTCTATTTGTTTGAGGGAATTAAGTAGCGAGCAAAATATATATTCTATACTTGTTAAAAAATAACGGGTTTAGTCTGACTAAATAAATAGCATAAAAATGTAGTCTATTTGTTTGGGGAGAATTATGATTATAACAAAAATTTCTCATAAATGAGTTTAAACTTTCTAAGCTCGTTCAGTTCAGACTTTAAAGTTAAAAATGATGAAGGTAAGGTAATAAATGATGGTGATGATGGTCTGCAGACTATACTTTTTCGCTTTTAATCTTCACGGTGTGGACACGACATACAAATAAACAAATACACGTCGGTCATCATTATAAGAGATTTTGTTGTTTCTTCCAATATTTATATACACACCACCACACACGATACACACACAGATAGAGACAGGGAGAGACAGAAACAGAGACACTCAGAGACAGGTTTAAGTTTTGATTTAATAACTTAATCCACTAGTCCAGTCCATCACTTCACATTATCTTTCTTCCTCGTATCGATCAACTCATTTATTATTTAAAAGGTGTTCTCTTGTTTTATTTTCATTCTTGTCTTCTTCCTTACTCTTCTTTTTTCTTTTGTTTTGTTTTCTTTTCTTTTTAATGTTTCTCGCTCGTTCAAATAATTTTCTTTTTCTTCTTTTTCTTTTTCGTCTTTCAATTTTTTTTCTTTTTCGTCGTCGTCTTCTTTCATCTTGTTTCCTTGATTTTATCTTGTCTTCTTTTTTTTTGTCCTTTTTTTTCTTCTTCCACCCTGTTTCCTTCTTTTTCCCGTCTTACTTTTGTTCTTCTTCGTCTTCTTCTTCTTCTTTCACTTCATCTTTCTTTGTGCTCTGTTCAATTAATAACACTTTAAATCCCAATAAATAATTGAACCAACTACTTTCATTGTTTTTGTTTTTCTTATAACTTTGTCGTTTACCTAATTATATTCAGTTATATATAAGAATGGACGACAATCGATTTCGAGCATAGCCCATCCACTAATAAGCTCTTCAGTGAAATTTGACTATATTTAATGCTTATTTTTATTTTAGATTTTTCATAGAACTATATGGATATCCCAGTAGACCAAGCAGTGAGGTTGGAGCAGTGGAAAAAGCTTGACCTCTGGAATCGTATTATTCGAGTTCGAATTCCAGTCAAAACCATTGCATTCACTTTCACCTGTCTCGGAAAGATGAAGCTTGTTAACTCGGGAGAGTAGCTCATCTAGGTGAAGGGCAACAGTAACACTGATTACAAACCCCAAGGATATCATGAGCACATGAAAATGGCAATGAAACTGGCAATGAAGGTTAACATATGACCAACGGCCAGAGGGAAGTGGGCAAATCTTACGACCGTGCCGGGCGGCAAAAGCAGTTGCTATGGCACTGGATAATCCAACTATTTATGCGAGAGTTGGACGAAGTTGAAGGTTTTCCGCATGCTATTTACCTTTAAACGAACCCAACAGGATTTAAACTCATGTTAATAAGATAAAATTTCTGGGTTTTTTTGGGGTTTTTTTGCAGTGCCGGGCCCTCGGGCATGGTCCAATTGACTGATGGCTCAGCCCGCCCCTGCACGTGCTTAGTGGCCCTAGATATCATAGTGCCAGACAAATGTGTGCGTTCATCTTCTGACATTAAGATGGCAAATTTCTATTCTAAAATAAAAGGTTTACGTCTTTTTATCTTTCAGTTAATGATGGGTAAAGTCACAAAATCCGAAAACAGAGGCGATGAAAACGGTACCAAGTTTCGGGGTTTCGATTTCAACTCTGAGTCAGAAAACGACCGAACTTTTCCGCTCCCGAAACAAAAGGTGACGGTGATCAGTCCTAATTATCCGAAACAGTGTCAAAACGGTTGCCTGGCAACAAAGAAAACACCTTGTGAGTTTTGCATCCTCTCCAAACAGCTGCGCAACTTTTACGAATGGTTTCCCCGCCTGGCTGAACACAACAAGCGACTCTGCCTCCTCGGGTTGGTAAAAAGGCTGAATGCTTACCCGTTCCTTTTGCGGCGTATCTGTGAAGTTCTGTCACCCACGATGCGAAAAGATTTTATGTACGCCACCAGTAGGACGGCGCCAAGCCTGGCGACAGATTTTAGCACAGTGAGCAGGGATCGGACCCTGTCGACAACCTTCGTCAATAACGCTATACTGCTGACATGGGATTGGTATGAGAACGTTTGCTTTTGGTCAAAGGTCAATTTCCTAATGAGTATATTGCAGTCATGTGATGTCCATTTGCTTCATGTTGTTAATAACTACGCCAAAGCTTTGCTGGAAAAAGCGAATGAAGAAATAACTATAATATCCACAACAAAAAATTCAGGTAAAGAACTTTTATCATTTCAACTGAGTTGGTGGTAGTTATTTGGACTGTGACATTATGGTTTCTATTAAGGAATATTCTTGTCGTTACTTGGCTATTTTGGGATTTCAACATTTCTTTTAATTCTGTTGTTATTAGTAAAGTCCCTGCAGAGTTAAAAGAAATCCTAATCGCAAATTAGTCAAGTAACGACAAGAATATTCTTTAATAAAAGCATATTGTCACAGCCCTAAGGATGAGCATGCAAATACTGCGTAATAATAATAATAATAATAATAATAATAATAATAATCTGAATGAGAAGGAGGAAAGCTTACACTTAACTATTTATGCGAGATTTGGACAACGTTTAGGGTTTTCCGCATGCTAATTACCTTTAAACGAACCCAACTCAGTGGTGGACTGAGCCATCGGCCAATTGGACTATGTCCGAGGGCCTGGTACTGTAAAGGGGCCCGCTTGCCTAGCTGACAATATAATTATCAAGGGTGTCCTTGTTATACACTCTAATACATGCATTCCGACTCGGGTCACTCCGCTTTGTCTGCGCATCATAATGTGTGTCTTATGGCCGTAGCTGACTACCGAACATTGTTACACCAAAATGTACATATCACCCGCTGCACAGCCTCTACATGCGGCATTTATCTGTAAAAAATGGTTGGGGTAGGGACTCCATTATATTTTCTGCCCGAGGGCCCATAACACTCTCAGCCCGCCTCTAATCCAACGGGATTTAAATCCGTATTAATAATATCAAATTTCCGTTTCTTTTGAAATTAAAAACAGACGAAGCCGAAGAACAGGAAGAATTTCCAACTTCATCGCCTGCGAACGAATTTCCAATCGAGGTTCTTCCGAGTCAAGACGATAGCCATTTTCCGGAAACGAGGGGCAAGAAAAATACCATTCTTCAGTCGTCCAGGAAAAAATCAGCTTTTAAGGAATCCTACAGTACAACAACATGCCAATTCAAAGATTTTATCTATTGCCTTCCAGCTCACTTGGCCAAATATATTCTGAGTTTGTTGGACGAGGCAAGTCTGACAAACGCTTTCCAGGTGAGCAAAAAATGGCGCCAATTGACCAACGAAGTCATTGAAGGTTTTATTCTTGGACAACAAGTTAGAGAAGAAGCTATGGTTTTGCAGGTAAGAAAGTTGAAGTAATTTTTCTTTCTTTATCTTTCTCAACCGTCTCCTGCCCTTCTCCTTTCCTTCATCAGAACTTCCTCTTCTTCTCTGCCACTACTACTACCACTACTTCTTCTTCTCTTATTTTTCCTTCTTTTTCTTCCTTTTCTCCTCCCCCTCCTTCTTTTTCCTGGTGATTTATCTTTTATTCTTCTTCTTCTTCCCGTTTTTCTTCTTTCTCTTCTTCTTCCTCCTCTTTTTCTTTTTCCTCGTCGACTTTTTCTGCCGCGTCTTCTTCTCCATCTTCTTCTATCTCCTCCTTTTCTTTCTTCTGTCTCCTTCCATCCTTCATTTTCTTCTTCTTCATGTTCCCCTCACCTTTAACACAACAATATTATAGACATCTTTCAGTGTCTCCCATTTGCCTTTCAACTTAACTCAAGTGTAAACCGGATATAAGAGAGTTGTCGGTATCAGAGAAGAAGTCTCTCATGTCCGGGTTTCTCTTATATCCGTTTCTAAATTGTATATAAATTAGACACAGGCTCTAATTTGGGACCAAAGAAAATCTCTCTTATATCTGAGTTTCTCTTATATCAGGGTCTCTTATAGCCGGGTTACACTGTATTGTGAAAACAACAATGAAAATGAGAATCTCAGTACGACTACTTGAAGCTTTCTGTCAAAAATGACGGCAATACTTATAATTACATTTCATAGAGTGTATTATTATCACGATTAAATACTCCATTCCAGTAGTGGGATGCAGGTCAAAAAGTCTATATCACTCTATATTTTCTATTCTGTGACTTACACTTAGAGTGGAAGAAAGAAAAATAGTCAAATTAATGCCAATAATCCCCTGAACTTCATACTATTTTCCCCCAAGCGCAGATGTTATACATTTGTAAGGATTGGACAATGACAACACAATCTTTAATAAAGTCATTATTGATGGCAGTCAGTATTGTTGTAGTAAATTAAAAACTAGTTGTCATTTGTTAGATTTTGGGACAAAGCTAGCTAATCGTTCAACAACCAATTTGTGGATAACAAGTATTGAAATAACGAATTAAATAATACAAACAAATTTAACTGCGGAAAAATTACGGAAAAAATTATTTTGGTCTTATACACATTTTTAGGTGTTGGCATTCGTTTGACCTTTTTTCCCTAACTGCAGGTCATAGAATAAAAAATCTAGAGTGATATGGACCTTTGACGAGTATTGAAATAACGAATTAAATAATACAAACAAATTTCACTGTGGAAAAATTACGGAAAAATGTAGGGTTAATTTCAGGTATTGGCATTCGTTTGGCCTTTTTACCCCTAAGTGTAGGTCACAGTATAAAAAATCTAGAGTAATATGGACGTTTGTGTCCGTAGACTTTGCAGCCTACTATTAGGTTGTCCCAAAAGTTCTCATTTGATGAAATCTAAAAAAGCTTGGCAAGAATTTGTTGATTCGAAGCCGGCTGAATTGTACTCTCACCAAATCCGAAAGCTTGTAGATAGATTGCAGAAAGTCTTGGAACATCATGATCTTTATTTTAAGGAATAATCTTTGGTAAAATTTCAATTTTTTTGTAAGTGTTTACGAACTTTTGGGACACCCTAATATTTTCGTCTTCCATGTAGGGGCGGACTGGGAGTATTACGGGCTCTCGGACGGAAAATGCAATGGGACCCCTTTTCCAATTTCTTGCAGTCTGGGAAACAAGTTGAACTTTCTGAGTTGTGCTGTTCCTTATTTTATTTTCTATATGCACACACACACACACACACACAGCAAAATTAACTCAACGACGTGTGTCCCTAAAAAATTCATTTTCGCATTCACCCCTTACCAAACCCTTTGAGATAATAAAAACAGGCGAATGGACGCGGTCGTAGTTGTAAACATAAATTGACCAATCAGAACGCGAGAAGGAAAAACATATTTCAACTAAAATCTGGGAGCCTACTGAAACCATATATAAATAGACAAGAAATAACTTTCTTCCCTTTTTTAGAGAGACACAAACACCTGGACAGAGAAGAACTCACGTTCGCCTGACGCCAGCCTTTGTGCTTGGCGGTCAGCCGCAGCCAACACGGCAAATTACCTTGCCTCAATAAACATTAATTGTCTCTCTCTCTCTCACCTTGCTAGCAACACATTATTCTCTTTCTTTCTTTCCCATCTTCCTACTCGGACTACTACATTTTTGTATGAGAAAATGATAACCTGTTTCTACCCAAATAAACAAAAGATTATTTTGGTAGAAACAGGTTATCATTTTCTCATACAAAAATGTTTATTTTACCTTAAATGTAGTATATATTTTCTTTTTCATTCATTGTTGAGGGAATTATACTAGTCCCCCACAGAGTATAACCAGTCCAAAAGATAATAAATAAACACTGACATGTTTTACTACATTCATTCGTAAGGTTTCTTGGTTTTTTTTCTTTCTTTACAAATTTAGTTTCATTGCCAACGAAGATATTTTTTCTTGCCCGAATTTTCGTTTTTGCACAATCAGGGATCTTTCCGTACTTGTGTCCGGTAGTCCACACAGCCGAGTCAGTGCTGGGCCCTCGAATCAGGTCCAATTATTGACTGATGGCTCAGTCCGCCCCTGTTTTCATGTCATTTGTTTCCATCTCTGTAAAACCTTCAGAAGTTTAGAAAAAGCCCGGCGTTACTTTCCACACAACACTAAACAACATTCAGTATTTAATTTGAGCTTTGTTTCAAATTTGTAATTCGATTTCTCCTAATTGGCTTTTTTGTCGCTTACAAATCTTCTTGCAAACCGGTGCTAGTGTGATTTGTCACCTTGTCCGACAAGGAAAACTTGCAAATAGTGTCAATCTCCATAAACCAACAGAACAGTACCTGTATTAACTTTCAAAACTTGTACAGACATGGTCGGACTTTAAAGTATTTTCCTTCTAACAAGCTTGTAATTCCTTTTTCGTCTGTCTCGAAACAAGTTACGAACAAACTAGGTTACGTCGATTTTGGAACTATAAAAAGAATAATGCAGGGAAAGTTGCAAAATGACATCAGAAATTAGCCAAGCATTTTTTTCGTAAGTTTTGTATTTATCTGCTAATATAAATCAAATTTAAAAGACCTAGTATATTGTAATTTTAGTCTTGATATCGGTGACACTAGAAATATGTAACCATAAAACTGCCACAAACTGACATTAAAGGAAAATAACATAATAAGATTTATTAAATAATTGATATTTTAAAGTTTATTATCCATTTTCATATTAAGTTAAATAAAATGACCAATACTGAAATTGTTTGGTTTTCACGTCAATATTTAGGCCAAATCTAGCAAAACCAGATTTTTCAGTGCGTTTTTATTTAAAAACTTTCACGGCAAATTAGCAAAAAACCGTTGACGATTCAGATCTAATTATTCATATGAGTATTTAATAGGTATAGACACAACTTTTGGCGTAAGTCGATTTGGCCAAGTGGACTTCAGAATCGTAGTACGCGAGTTCAAATCCCACTCGAATCCCACTCGTTCCGTTTGCGTTCATATTCGGATAATACCCTTCGGGAAACGGCATGAATCCCCACATTCCCTCCAGCTATGGGTTAAATAGTGCACATTCTATTATTCAAAAAATTAAGTGTTCAAATCCCAGTCAAAACTATTACATTCACTTTCAGTTGTCTCAGGCAAATGAGTCTAGTTAACTCAGGATAGTTAGGAAAAGGCACAAGGCACTATGATATAAAACCTACACTCCATTTGGCCAATCAGTCACCTTGCTTTGCTTGTCACTGGTTAAAGGCCAGATGGAAAGAGAGCGTGTTGGACGTGTCTTACAAGCGTACAACACGTTAATTAATTGTACAGACAACCCTTACATTTCGGATATGATGGTTTGCCTTCTGTTAAGAAGCGGCACTGTGGCAGTCACCATAAAAAATTAGTAAAGAAGTTGTCGGGCCCGAATCACGGTCTATCACCATCAATTTCATAAATTAAAAAGGCGCAAACAATATTAGACATACACAGATTGTTTGTTTGTGTTTTACGACATATCAACCATTTTCCGGTCATTTCTAATGCCGATAACAATCTTTTTGGATAAATCTTCTTTTGTCCACACGTATTTTTTTTAATAACATAGAATGAATGAATGCACTATTTAATTGATGGGGAATATGTGGTACTGGTACACAGATTGATTTTATCTTATAATGAAAATATAAAAACTATGTATCAGTAAATTTTAAGCTTCTTTGCGATAAGTTTTTTTTATTTCATCTTTTCTCTTACGTTTTGTTTCTGCTCCTCTTTAAATGCTTTTTATTTGAAATTTCCATTTCTTTCTTTTTAATCTGTCACCTTAACAAATGCAAGCTGGTCAAAACTCTTTATTCTGGTGGAACTAACGTAAGACAGAACACTTGAAAACTCTGAATCATAAGTAGTTTAACTGTAATCGGAAGTTGAAGTTGGGACGTTGCAGCGTCAGCGAATGTTAAATTCGAGGCTCGTTCCAAACACACACACATACACACACACACACACACACACACACACATGGGGAAGTCGATTTGGCTCAGTGGATAGGCAGTCGGACTTCGAAATCGTAATAGTACACGAGTTCGGATCCCAGTCGTTACGTTCCATTTGCGCTCATATTGGGACTAATAACCTTGGGAAAGGTTGAGAAGTCGACTTATCAGTGAATAGGCAGTCGGACTTCAGAATCGTAATAATTCTCGAGTTCGAATCCCAGTCGTTCAGTTTGTGTCCATATTCAGACTAATACCATTAGGAAAAGTATGAATCCCCACATTCCCTCCTATCGGTTAAATACTGTAGACTAAAATATTGTTAACCAAAAATGATTGTTGGTCCCCCGATATTTATTGAGGGGGACTTATGTTTTGAGGCTCGTTCGTTCGTTTGTTTGTTTGTTTGTTTGTTTGTTTGTTCGCGTTTTTCTCTGCAACCATCCGTTCAATTTTTCTGAAATTTTGCATGAAGTTGTAACTTCGGTCAGGTTAGA
>JAYKTE010277942.1:0-11578 GCA_036873565.1 Xipholeptos notoides | reverse complement strand
AAGGGGGAAGGAGGGAGAGGAGGAAGGAAAGGAAAGGAGGGTGGAGAAGAACGGGGGGGGGGGAAGGTTCTGATCATTGAACAGGGAGGAAGAAAGGAAGGAAGGAAGGAAGGACAGAAGGGAGGAAGGGCAAAAAAATGGTTATGATTATTGAAAATGAAGCATTACAAAGAAGTAGCACTCATTTGGCAATTTTGGGAAATGAAAAGAAAAGAACAAAAAAAAAAAAGTAGCTGTAGTTGGCAGAGTGCCATTTTGGGTCTGATCCCAACAGACCAAATGCTGTTCTTTCATGAAGGCCCTCCCCACCATTGTACAAACCCACTTTTACTGACATATATTTCTTGCACATATATATAGTATAACAAAAAAAAAAACATTGCAGGTAAACTTATAAATATAAAACAGCAGTAGGCAGACATGTTTAGAAAAAATTCTTACAAGGCCTATTTTAGGAAGATGATTCCCTCTAATTAAAACGATGCTATACTTAGAATTTAGGGTTAAAAATGGTTTATATTGAAATGTTCAAAGCAATTGAAAAAAAGCTCAGTTTGCACAAATAATTGTTTACAAAAAAACAAAGACAAAAGAAATAAAATTAATTCCAAGCCGAGCAAATCCAGAATAAATTCCTTTCTAGAAGTTATTCTAAAAGTCACAGATATTTAAAAAATAAATCTTTAAGAACTAGAAATAGAATCTTTTATTTTTGGAAATAGTGTTTTCACATAAAATTCAATCTAATTCTTCCATATAAAACCAGCATTTCTTAAACTGATGCTCACATCAAAATAGACGAGTCATCAATTCAATTCAAATAACAATTTATTTATACAATCAATGATAAATGTGGGGCATATAAGTTACTAAGCCTATATATGGATGGAGACTGAAAATCAGAATATATTAATCTTAATCCAGAAATCACAAGCCAGAGAAGAATTTGCAATAAAACTCGAAATCGGATAAACAAATTGAAATGGTTATGAAAATGAGACTTTGAATGAATTTGATTCCCAATGTTTATGGATGAAAAATCAAATTTGTACAGACATCTCAATTCAACCAAGACTAAACTACTTTCTGCTCAATAAATCTTGAATGAAAGTACAAAGAGTGAGTCGCCATCAGGTTTTGATACAGTGTGGATAAGGAAAAATTAAGATGAAAGCTTTTAAAAGCAAAGTAGTGACAATGAAGAAGAAGAAGCAAAAATGCTGAAAGAAGAAGAAAAACTTGCTGTCTTCTTTTGAACAAGGTCACCAGTGTCTGTAATGAGCTTTAATTGGTAGAAATCCCATTTAATAAACAGAAGCAGAACAAAATTCAGGACAAAGTCTTCCAACGACAATATTACTTTACTTCTACCAAAAGGAAAATTAAATAAGAAATATAATTGATAAAAACAAACAAAAGAAATGAAAAGAAATTGATTAAATATTTGATGAAAAAACAGTTTAGAAAAGAGATTGAAATTATTCTCTAAAAATAATCATTTCATTAAGCTGAAGATGATTGATTTGGGATTTTACGGCATATCAACCACTCTGGGGTTTAAAGATGAAGAAAAATCTCAAACACCAACTTAGCAAAGAATCAATTTCTTCTCTAGAAATCAGTACTAAGAAGTAGTTTGGCATTTAAAGACTTATCAACCATTTGTGAGAAGATTTTATTTGGAATTTAATGTTATCATTGAAACCTGAAACTGAAGCATCACATTACAAGTATATTGCTCAGAATAATAAATGCTATAAACATTCAAATGCTAATTATATTTGTTATATCAAAGTGTCAAGTTGCTAAATTGCAGAATCAAAATAATCATTACTTTAATTTGAATAAAAAAATAAGTATATTGCAATCTTTAGATCTAAAAGACAAAGGATTCTCCCATCTCTCAAACATATTCACATTTTCAAGGGAAATTTTCTAATAGCAAATCATAACATTGTTAACCCTTTGAACCCTAAAGGCCATCCATGATTGGCTAATTGGTAATTTTGCTCATTACTTATCATAATAATGATGAAAACAACAACTATAAAGACAAGAACAGTAGTCCAAAAAAAATAGATATACAAATTAACCTTTTTTTTCTAATGAAATATACTTTCAATTTCTTTAAAAACAACTTTGAAAAGCAAAAGCAATAATTAATATAATTTAAAATCCAAGGAAAAGTCCAAATACAAAATACTCTATAAAATCATTTAAAAAAACATTTAAATCTAATTTTAGTTAAGAAATAATTTGAATGTACTGCAAATGTGTTAGGAATAAAATGAAAAAAAATCTGATATTTAGATTATAATAGATTATATCAGTGACTTTTTTTTCTTGTGTGATATTTTTCTTGGCACAGATGTTAACTTCTGAGTCAGGTAGGAAACATTGATCACTTTGTTGGCACTCACCTTGAAGGACTCTTATTTAGCCAAGGTCTCTCTTCCTTTAATGTACTGTGTGAAAACCAGATTTATTTATTGTGTAGTGTTTGCTTAAGGCATCCTAAAAGAGGGAATGCCAACAATTAAGTTAGGGCTGGCTGATCATTTTTCCAAGGCCAGAGTGATGATATGGGGGGGGGGGCATTTGTTACTACTTGAGCACATTAATCAGATCAGATGTCAAACCATAGTTTTGGTTTTGTGCTCAGTTAGGAAAATAAACCTTCTTATAAGGAGTCCCAAAGTTCGATCACCTGAAGACAGCCGAAGGGTTCATCAGACAAAATGTTGTGAAAGTAATAATAAGGATGAATACAACAGTCTAAAAAACAATTGTACAAATTATCAAGTCTCATACCAAGGATTCAGAAAAACTAAACCTGCTGACTTGATCACTAAGCTTTTTTTTCTATATATTTTCACAATTTGGAAAAAAATGAAGAAGGAATGAAGGAAAACCCTAACCCTAACCTTCTACAATAAGCTTACCAACATGATATATATACAAGCGTGTATGCAGGTAGGTTTGTATAAAACTATATTATCTAAACTTATATATAAATGGAACACTTTGTGTGATTTCAATGGATTCCAAAACAGCTGGGCTGATTTTCTTGAACAATCACATAGATGTACACACACTCAATTGGCCCACATCACTGCCACCGCGGCTAAAGAAGGATGAGACAGGCAGTGTCTATGATGCAGGTTGCATCAGTCTGCCCGGTTCTTGATCCACCTGTGTGACAGGCATACCTCAGCTTTTTGTATTCTGTATTTCTCTTCACCTAGATAAGTTACTGCCCCAGGGAGCTGAAAGTGAATGAAATGGTTTTTACTAGGATTTGAACTCGTATAATATGATTCCATAGTCCAAACTTTTACCACTGCTCCACCTTTGCTGCCTAAGATTTTAGATCAAAATAATACTGTACATAAATATAAAATATGAAAATGCATAAAAGTTTGGACAGCTTGCAAGTAGAAAACAAAAATACAAAAAACAAAAATCCAAGGTATAAAACCAATATTGGCTTTCTTTAAGAATCAATGAAATCAACCAAGTTTTTTCAACCATGGTGTAAGCACAAAAACTAAACAAATCTAGAAAGTCTAGCAAGGTGGAAGAGAAAGAGGAAAAAGTGAGCATTTCATACAATTTCAACTTAACTTAATATTAATAATAATAATAAAAATGAGAGTCTAAAATGGATCACCATAAAGCAGACAGCCAAGTTGGTTATAACAACAAAGGATGTGAGTGAAGTTAACAGATCATATTACTTAAGAAAATAGCAAAAATAATATTACTTCTCTAGGGATAGATTCATCTCAATTCTGTTTGGAAGCTATTTGGCCCTTTTTTAGTTTTGTTTGGTTTGATTGTTACATGACCTATCAACCATTTGCCCTTTTTTAACACTTAAGGAATTGAGCAAATGAAACATAGTTTTAGAATTGAAGTCAAACTTTTAGAAATGAAAAAATTCCAATCAAAACTTCTCATG
The DNA here is from genome assembly GCA_036873565.1 of Xipholeptos notoides. Lineage (NCBI taxonomy): Eukaryota > Metazoa > Mollusca > Cephalopoda > Idiosepiidae > Xipholeptos > Xipholeptos notoides. The sequence goes on along the minus strand of JAYKTE010277942.1, from coordinate 7,617 downwards.
ATTCCATCTTCAAAAAGGATCTTTTAGTTGGAATAGATTTGATTTTAATAGATGGACAAAATAAACTTCCAAAGCAAAAGAATTAGCAAGATTTATCACTGATTTAATTAATTAAAAAAAGAAAAAAAAAGGCTAACATCAACCAAGGCTGACAACTGAAACAAAAAAAAAAGAACAGAATAAAACAACAAAGAAAGCAGGAAAACAAATCCCAAAGCAGAATGAGTAATTAGTCATTAGTTAAAATAAGATAGTGAGAGAAAAGAGAAGAAAGCCATCTTGCTTGACCAAGTCAGAAACTCTCCTATATAAAGAGCAAGAAAAGAAAAAGAGATTCACAATAAAAGTAAATCCAATACTGACAGCAACAGAGTCTAGTTAAACAAAACCAGTCATTACATCTGTTAAGATTTGGGTTAAGGAATGAGTCCATTATGATTCTCAGTGTGAATATAATCTTTACAAACAGCTACAAATAGGAACAATAATAAAACATGGGCAAAATGCAGAACCACAAATCAGTTCAACAGTTTGATAGCATAGGGTTTAATAAAGGAAAAATTCATCTGAAAGATTTTGAAACTTTTCTTGGGTCATAATTAATAATTAAAAGAAAAGGTGATAAAATGTTAAGAAATGAAGTCGAATAAAGTCGATATAAAACAAGGTTATGCTTAATGATTGGTTTACAATAATAATCTGTTGAATATCAAAAATTGCTTAAACAGCAGCAAAACACCTCTTAAACTTACTCTATGTGATTTGTACGCAAAGATATTTCTAGATCTCTGAGGACTTGTGTAGATGTCGCATCACCAAGCATTTTCCGTTTCTAGAAGAAAGAAAAAAAAAAAATGGGGGTCATTTAATGCAGTCAAATATAAATTTGAAAAAATATAATTTTGATTTAAAAAAAAAATGTAAATAGAGTATTTGACCTTGAGAAACTCTGAACAAAGTTTTCTACCTGATTGACATCACTTCTTTAGACGGAACGAAAACAAGAATGAAGTTTTAAAAAGGAAAAAGAAAGAGACTATTAAGATTTTGTTTAATACTCTTTTTAGCCCCATAGAAATCATCAGAATTTAGAAGATATTTTCTAGGCCATGTGAAAAAAAAACAAATATTTCTTCTAAAGCAAATCCATAAAAACGAAAAAAGAAGTTGTAACCAATATATGAGGATTTATTTATCCAGATTTGAAAGAAAACCCAAACATCAGTAAAAACAGATTTAGAAATTCTTACAAAACTAAAATCTTTTTAAAAAAGAAAATGTGAAGCACATTAGAATTTGATCAATTTTCAATTTTCAATTGAAAAATCCAAACCAATTATTTCAGTTGCATCAAACTTTAAAACAAAAAAAAAGGTGGGAGACATAAATTTGTGATTAATACAGAAAAATTAGATTTTGGAGCTAAAAAGATTGATTGAGATTTTTTATACGTGGATTTTATATTTGTTTCCTTTTTTGTTTGTTTGTTTTCTTTTTTTGTGGGGAGGAGTGTTTGGTGTTTTGTTTTTTTCTACAAAATCAATTTTAAATATATTTTAATACTGATTTTACAGAAATCTACTAATTTCTAAATAGGATTATATACACGTAATATTTTAAGAAATAATAATTCTTACAATATATTCCACATATATGCACCCTAAAATAGCAAATAAAAGAGCAACAACTTCTATAGGATTTCATCAGACAGCATTAAACATTTACAATTACAAAGATTCCCAAGAGTGAAATGGGGGGGGAGGTATTTATGTAGGTTTCATGGGGAGAAGTGATTATTTCAATCAAAGGAGAGCAGTTTGTAAAATGCTTTTATAACTTGGGAAAAGGAAGAAAGAAATGCTAGAAATTGTCTGATGAGCCAAGTAAGAAAATCATTTCCTTCTTGTTGCACTTGTTGACTTGCAAAAATTTGGCGGTTTGACAGGGAGGAGGGCGAAGAGGAGGATCAGCTTCAAGAAATGAAGGGCTTTCATTATTTTATATTACTTATTGTTAGAATCAATAAGAAACATTTGGCTTTCTCTATTTCAGGTCATTGGAAATATTGGAACAGAAAAATATCTCTGTATGGCATCAAAGAAAACACAAACAATTTTAATAAAGAGATAATACAATCTTACAAAAGATGATAATAAATACAATGTGCAACGTTCCAGCCAAGTAAAAATGTTCAGGCACAATGTCTGATGAACTAAATATTTGGAACTTGCTTAGGAATCACTTAAACAAGGTCTTACGAACTAAAGGATTGTTATTTTGATTAACTCCAAGAACCAATTAAATCTTCAACAAAAGTCAGAGTCCAAAGAATAAAATTTTATCAAAGATAAAGTAAAATACAAGCATTTAAAAAAAAAAATTAAAAAAAAAGGTTAAATGTTTTGAAGAACTTTTGAAAACTATTTCCAAGTTAATCTATTTAAAAATAGAAAGGGTAGTCTGTCAACTTTTAGATATGTATTATTTATTTAAGAATTGATACAGAATCTAATAGCAACTGGATGAAAGATCAGAAAAATATCTATAACTTGAATTGGTTGGTTGGGTGTATCTGCTAACGCTAGAACTTCTAACAATAATGAATTCCAATTTCCAATGAAAACCAAAATGAATACATTATAAATCTTTGGTATTCCCAAAGTATTTTATTTCAATTATTATATTCATCCCAATGTATTGTACAGTATATGCACCCTATATTTTAGATTATTATCATATAGTTTGTAGAAAACTAACCCATTTATTACAAGTTAATTCAGAAAATCAGTAAAAATGTAAAACTATTCAATTCTTAAAAAAAAACAAAAAAAATTTTTCTCTGAATTTATGTGAAATAATATTTTGAAACAGGATGGCGAAATAGGGATTGAATATCAAATTGATTTCTAAGATTAGATAACATTAAAGAAATTGAAAAGATAAGGCATGTTCATCTAGACTTGAATTATTAAGTGATCATTTCTACTTGGTGGTTGTTGTTTTTTTTAGATCAGGGCACTCACTACTATCCACTGTATGCTTCGTTCCAAATGAAGGGTTAGGCAATAAAGACCAATTATACTCAATGAATTCACATTTATTATTATTGCTTTTATTTCTATATCTTCTTGTCTACTTCAACTAAGTGTTTTTTTTAATTAGTTTATCCAAAATGCTATTTCATAAGTCCTACCTACAAAACCCCAAGAATTGCTAGGTTTGCATAGAGTTCCCATGAAAATTCCTAAACTCAATATATTGATATCATGTCAACTTAGATATCACAAATTTCCTCTCTTTTCTCTAGACATTTAAGCAGACTAAATTCTAGATGAAAATAAATATTAATAATTTAGATTTACAAATATGCAGTTTAGGTTTTCATCTATAAATACAAATGATAGATAATTATAAGTATTTTTAATTCATAAATGACTAAATGTTAGCTTTAGTTGCAAAAAAAACCCTTTTTCTTAAAAAAACATTAAATAAATTCTAGAGTCAAGTAGACATAGTTAGAGGAAAATAAGGATTCCAATATTAAATGAGAACAAAACAAAAACCATATGGAGGGGGGAGCTTAGAAGTTGAAAATGTGAAATTCCAAAAAAATTAATTTTTTTCTTCCAATTGTTATAATTAGAAATGACGTACTGATATCATCATCACTTTTGTTCTAGACTAAAATAACTTTTATAAAGGAATCAAGATGTTGTACAATCTTAAAATATACAGTTTGTAATTTTTATGTATAATGTTAAATATATTAAATCAAGATATATTAAGTAGCAAAAGAAAAATGTTTTTTTAATTTATCTATTTAAATCGTATTAAAATACATCAAAAAGATTTTCCTTTGACACCCTACCTGTTTGGAACATTTTCTTTTTATTCCAGAATTTAAAAAAATAATATTATGCAGGTGTAAAATAGTTTAAACTCAAATCTTAAATGCTTTCATCTAATTAAGCAATTTAAACAAGACTTAATATAATTCTTGAATCCAAACTTTCCTGAATAAAGACATAATCTATTAGTTCTAACCTTATAAAAGTTATATTTGCATAGAATAAAACTGCCAATAATCAAACATTTTTTGGATTTTTATTTCAATAGATTTCCTCTGAAGAACCTCAACTTCAAGGACTGTTTTTTATGGATTCTCAAGAAAATATGCTTATTTATTTAACAAAATGAACATTTGATAACAAAAATTGAATTAAGTCAAATTTAGTTCCATTTCTATGAATATTGAAGAGTAAACTAATATTCTAATTGTTAATTTTCTAAACATCAAGGCTAAACAATTACATTATTTATACACATACTATGTCTCTGTGTGTATAATATAAATAGATAAAGAGGGAGAGAGAATCAAAATGTAAAATAGATATTCATTTGATTGAAAATCCTTCATCAAACTAATAACCACAATTTTGCTCATCTGATCTTCAAAGTATTTCATCATTTGTGACTCCTTGTTTCCATCATTCTAGACAGAAATAAATTATATTTACCTATGCATGGATACTCTACTACCCTTACTATTTGTTCATTGGATCCAATGAAGACATCCACAGATTCATCTCCAGAAGTCCAGGGTTGGTTAGCTATTGCCCACTGTAACTCAAGGACTAGCAAAATTAACTCAAAAGTATCCTTTATTCTCAGGTATTGGTCTACAAGTTCCAAGTGAACAGGAATCTCTTTTATAGTCTATTGCTTTCAAGCTTTCTTCTTCTTCAGGGTCCCCAGTCCATTTTGACATTTCACTGATGGAATATGTTTATACTGCACACAGGTTAGCTTGCTGCCAGGTGAAGTTGTTTGGAGATAGGCCATGAAAACTTGCCCACAAGTATTCCATGTCAATGAGCATTTATATGAGCATTTAGTTTTTTAGCCCATATACAAACAAAAGTAATCTCCAAGAAATCCTAACATTTCTTGTAGTGCTGATAAAAAGAGTTTCTTAATCAAATGAATATTGGTTTTTCACGTCAGTTGATTATAAAACACAAGGAGGATTTTCATAGCAAATGAAGTTTGGAATTTGGATAAAAAGAATTATTCATAGCGTTAGAAAAAACAGTCTATACTACTTTTAAAAACTCAGAATGATCTAAAGGATTTGTTAATTCAGCTACACAAGCACACAGCAAAAGAACTAAATTTTTGGTTAACCTTTTATCACAACAACTTAATAATAGGAATAAATTGACTTGCTTGATTTTTTACTCAGATTCAATATAACTTTGTATTTGCTATTTGAGAGAATAGGTTTATTATAATAATGTGGGTGTGTGTTTTTATTGATTGTCATCAAGGATCATGATTTTTATAAACTCAGGTACTTTCATTTTTTATGTGTATAGCATATAGAATTTATAATTTGAATTTATTCCCTTGTTGGAATATATGTGTATAAGGTGTGTGTCCACACATTACACAGTATATGGAATGTGATTAGTTAACAAAAAATTTAAAAAAATAAAACTTCTTTTATCAATTGAAAATTTTGGATGAAACTATTAGGTTTATTTTATGAAGACTCCAAGAGTGGTAATTGACTAACATCAAGAGCAATTGAACATAAGACATTTCATATTTGAATTGAAAATATATTTGTTTCTAATTGAAATTACTGAAGAGATTAGGAGAAAACCTTTGGACTCTATTTGCACTTGAATATGATCATTTCTGAAAAAATATAAAACCATAAATTTAATGATTATGAATTAGTTATTAAATATAAACATTCTTTTAAAGCCTAAGATGAAATGTAGAAAACAAACATTAGTTTTTTATAAACTTCACTATGTCTTTATAATTAAACGTTTAAATTGGTTTGAGATCCTAAAAGCTTATTCATTAGGAATATTTTATGAAAACCTTCTGATGATAAGAGGGAAACATTCATTTAATCAGTTCTTTTAAGAATTTTTATTAAAAATGACACAAATTAAAGTCATTAAAGAGACTAAAGTTAGAAAAACAAAGAATTGTAAAAATACAAGCTAAGATTAGTTTTGGAAACACAAAATTTTCACTTAATTCATCAAAAGAAGTTTTTATTTCTTAATTTTCTAAATTTAAAGTTCTAAAGAATGTCTGATCAAATATTTTGTAAAAAATGAAATAAAAATAAAGCAAGCAAAAAAGAATTATACTATGATATAAACATCAAAATCTAATTTTATCAACTAAAGGATTTTTAAAAACTGAAAAGCAATTAATATTAATCAAAAATTAACTTTCTTTATTTTGGTTGGAAGTTAGAAAAACAAAATACTTAAATTCGTTAAATGGAATAAAAATTGGTTAAGAATAGAAAAATAACGGATTTTCTTGAAAAAAAAAAAATCTTTTGTCAACCATGAGAAAATAAATAAATGGCAAAGACCAGCAAAAATATGTCAGATCTGTAGGACAATAAGGGTGGCATTAGAATACTGGGTAGGATATGGATTACCAATTGATAAGGCATGCCACACCAATATCATCATAATCACCATCATCAGTGATAGATGTAGATGCAACTACTGATACCTTATGGCTAGGCATGAATGTACTTTAGCACCTACCAGAATGTTGAATTGGACGCGCAAGCTGAGTAGCTGGATTGAGGCCCAGTAAAAGAGCCAGAATATCACCATCAAGATTCTACTGACCAACATCCAGATGGACATGCCTGGAAGATCCAGGAAAACAACTAAAGGCTGCAATGAAATAGGCAGCAAAGGCAAAGAATCACCAACATGCCATTCAACAATAAAGCACTTGCAATGACAGAACAATAATTAAGATTGAGGCTGACAGACAGAAGGAAGGAAGAGAGGGAAAACAGGAAGGAGGGCCTTATTTTTTTTTTATTGTGCCAAACAATTATCAGCAAAAGAAAAATAATTTAGGGCAGTTCAAAAGGAAATCAAAAATGAAAAACAAAATCAATTTCCAAAATGTCTACAACGTTAGTGAAAACATAAAAATTAATCTTGATTGAGTGAAACTGCCAGAAAATAGTGAATGACAAGGCAAAACAGAAAAATTATTAATTCTGATAAAAGATATCAAAATCTAAAAGCAAGAAGAAAGTTTCCAAAATTTTTTTATATTCTTTTACTTTGATTCTAAATAACAAAAATTTTCTTTTTAAAACATTTTTGAAACAAAACAAAAAAAAGAATTCTACCTAGATATCCGTTTAAAAGTTTAAAAACATATACGTTCCCTTTAAAATATTTCATAAACTCCAACCTAGATATTTCTTTTAAAAAGTAGTTATTTAAATTACCATCTTAAAATTCTTAAAATCTTCATCCACTCTTCTTAATTAAACAAAATGCTTTTGTTTACTGAAGATATAAGATCTATATATATATATATATATAAGAGAGAGAGAGAGAGAGATAAATAAAATAATTTCCCTCATTTTTTAACAACATACTATTTAGAAGGGAATAGTACAAGATCATTAATTTAGTTAGATTTGACATCATTTAAACCTAGTTGTTATTTCTCTATTTCCCAGCTAATTTTGAGACTATCAGTAAGATTCACAGTTGATGCAACGCTTAATCATCAAGTAGCATCCAAACATTTTACTTTAATTTGAAG
>JAYKTE010277831.1:0-11578 GCA_036873565.1 Xipholeptos notoides | reverse complement strand
AAAGGAGAATCAAATGAGGTATAGGTTGTTTAAACAGTTACTTTCAATTTAGCTTAAATTTGGGGTTTTTGAAAAAATGACAAGTGTGGACTTTCTTTTTTATCGCCTGTGTATACTACTATTACAATTCGTTAGTTTGTATCTTATAGCATATCAGGCTTTTTTTTATTTTTTAGGTCATTTAATGCCGAGAACAATTAATTTTGGTTAAACATTATTTTTTGTCCACATTTTTTTAATAGCACAATATGCACTATTTAATCCATAGCTGTTGAGAAGGTGGGGATTCATACCTTTCCCAAGTATACATCTACAATTGTTTGTTATTATTAATGTACACTTTTTTTTAGTACTAATCAAGCTTTTACATGCATAAAAACTAGCAGAACCCGTGGAAATTCCACAGAAGTTGAAAATTTTTAAAACACTTCAGCAAGATCTTTCTTATATAAGCAAATAATTAGAATGAGGTTGCCCTTCAATAGAAAAATTAGTGGAATATATTTCAGATCAGACTATGAATTAGTGATGGGACGATTCCTTGGAATTGTTAATCGTGTATTTTGGGAGGAATCGGAATCGCATTGTTAAATAAATACCTTAGATTTATGTTTCTTTCATTACGGTTCTCTTGAATTTTTAAGATAATCGGAATCGTTAATAAACATTTTTCTGAAATCGGAATTGGTATCAGAATCGGAAAAAATTGTCCCAAAACTACAATGAATTAAAAAAAACTTGAAATACTGTAGATATTACAAGAAATAGTACTACGTAAAAACAATTAAAATCTATTATTTCTTAACAACTTATGGTTTTACCAAAAAGATAAAAAAAACTTGAACTGCTGTATATATTTTTACAAGAAATAGAACTACAGTGAAAGCATTACTTTTTTCCCAAAGATTTTTATTTAGAAAAATTATAGCGTCCGCAATTCAAGCGAATTACTGTTGTCTTTTAACTACGTAAAAACTATTAAAATCCATTATTTCTTAACAATTTTTGATTTTACCAGAAAGATAAAAGCCTAAATTTTATAGAAGATAAAGAGTGCTTATAAAAGGAGGTAATTCGTTTCTCTCTATTTACTGTATAAGATGATGATTTTTTTGTGACACCAGACTAGAGATGATTTATAGATATTAGAAAGATTATAGTGTCCGCCGTTCAAGTGAATTGTTGTCTTTTTTTAAACTATGCAAAAACTATTAAAATCCATTTTTTTCTTAACAACTTTTGTTTTTACCAGAAAGAAAGATAAAAGCCTAAATTTTATAGAAGATAAAACATCGCCTATAAAGGGAGGAAAATCATTTCTCTCTAATTGTATCAGATGATGATGATTTTTTTTGTGACACCTAACAAGCAGATTAATATATAGATACTACTATTACAATTTTTTATTATTATTATTATTAATGTACACTTTTTTATTACTAATTATTTAAATAATTATATATATATATAATATATATTTAGTAATATATATTTAATATGAAATATTGTGCTCGACTTTTGTTATATATACAAAACTGAAAAGTCTCTCTGTTCCATGGGTAAGTCCACTTAGGTCAGTGGATAGGCAGTCGGACTTTGGAATCGTAGTATGCGAGTTCGAATCCTAGTCTTTGCATAGACTAATATCCTTGGGAAAGGTATGGGAGGTCAACTTGGGGCAGTGAATAGGCAGTCAGACTTTGGAATCGTAGTATGCGAGTTCGAATCCCAGTTGTTCCGTTTGTGTTGACATTCGGACTAATTCCCTTAGGAAAGTTATAAATCCCCATATTCCCTCCAGCTATGGGTTAAATAGCGCATATTGTATTATTAAAAAAACTAATGTTTATTAAAAATGATTGTTCACAGCACTAAATGACCTAAAAATGTTTATGCGGGTTAGATAGTGCATATTGCAAATCTAACGTTTACCATAAATGATTGTTTTTTGCATTAAATGACGAAAAGAGGTTTATATGCCGTAAAATACAAAGAAATAAACAAAAAAGTCTCTCTCTCCCTCCCATGAGGGTGAAAGAAAAAAAAGCCAGTGGGGGTGTAGTTTATAATTTTATTTATTTATAAAAGGGGAAGTCGATTTGGCCGAGTGGATAGGCAGTCAGACTTTGGAATCGTAGTACGCGAGTTTGAATCCCAGTCCTTCCATTTGCGTTCATATTCAGACTAATAAATACCCTTGGGAAAGGTATGAAACCCCACTTTCCCTCCATCTATGGGTTAGATAGTGCATACAGTGTTATTAAAAAAAACTAAGTGTGAACAAAAATATAACGTTTATCAAAAATGATTGTTCTAGGCATTAAATGACCTAAAATGGTTGATATGCTGTAAAACAAACTCCAGGCCCTCATCACCCCTCCTCCCACGTTTTTCGCTTGCTTTCCAATCCTTGTGTCATGTTACGGGTAGGGGATACCCACTTGGACTGGAGGGGGGGGAACTTTTTTTTGCTCTACAAAGGTGTTATGATGATGGCACCAGTCTGTCTCCAAAGACGAGTGTCATCAATCCTATAAAAACAAAAATGTCTTACTTCTTCTCCCACATTCTATCTTTGCAAACCCTCCCTAGGGCCTTTCTGATTGGCTAAGACAATTTCCCTTTGACCAATCAGTGGTCACCCATTTTTGGCGGGTTCACTGCAAAAATCCCTAATTCTTCCTCTTTTAACTTTTGCATGCATCAATGAAGGTAGGACAAATTGTTTCCTCTATTATGTGTGCTCTTAAATTATTAGAGCCGTCTAATTCTGGACGTTAAATACTATCTGGTCTTAAGCCGCGAAGCTCAATAAGTTTTGCAAGACTTTTATGTATTCTCCTTTTTTCAATAATTAATATCTTCTATTATCTGTCTCGTCTTCGTTTTTCCTTAATTCCAGCTTTTACCTTTTCGGCAGCATGAGTTACTTGTTCGCTTTGCCAGAAACCACAATAACAAGGCAGTTCATTTTCCTGTTACTCATATCTGTGTGTGGCCAATCTGAAATTGACAAATCAATCTCCTAAATGTGTTGACATCAATTGCATTGGTTTTGTAACCGTTCAACAGGTGCTGGTGAATGTTGATCAGTTCAATTTTTTCTGCATGGAGGAATTCAATGATGCATACCTGCTTTTGACACACGTCCATGGTTGTTTTCAGGGAGTCTCACACTGTCAATATCTGCAGCAGAGAGATTAAACTTTCAGGTAATGAACGTACAAGTTCAGTTATAAAAATTTAATTTGCAATCACCTCTGATCTATTCAGGTGGAATAAAAAATAGAAGACATTACTTTTGGAAAGACTCACATATGAATATGAATGCTGAAATGAAATAACTTTAAAATTGAATAATTAGTAAACAGGTGAATACAAGTTTGGAATTTATTCTGCTTTATTCTATAGACAATAGCTTGAAATAACTTCATCCTAACCTTTGTATTGGGAAAATCTTAAATGCTAATTATACCAGGCAAAATAATAATAGCATACTTCATTTTATTAAGTATAGTTTTAAAGTCATAAATAGACTAGTACTAACTTTCTTTTTCCTTAACTTTCTAAAATGAATAAATAGAAAAAAAATACTTACAGACATGCGTTTCCTGACATTATTAAAATCTAAAATGCATAAGAGTTCGTAAGTCTCTTCAACACCATTTACCTCAATGGTAATAGTGTTTGGAGTCCGAGACTAGAAAGATAAAACAAAAATAAAATCACTTATAAAGACCACTACTAACTACAAGATTTTTTTTTTGTAAATGATATGTCTCTTGTCGATATTTAGAAGAACCCAACTATACCCAGAAATATAAGCAATTAACCAATTAGATGGCAGAATTGGCATTTTCTTTTATCATATCAACCCTTTGATTGCTCTGGGATCATGGCATAGAAGTAACTGCATTTTTGGATATGTCTTTTACTAGTAGTATTGCCTACGAAATCAGTTTTTCCATGATTACATGTTCTGAAGCCTGCTGCAAATTCTGGGAATTGCTATGGAGAAATCCTGGTTTGGTTTGATTTGATTGTGTTTAACAGCCTATCAACCATTTGTGGTTATCAAACAGTTTTTGTGGGGAGGTTTTATTTTATTTTTACTTTGGATTATTTTGTTGCGGGATTCTTGGTTTAATTAGTGTGTTGGTTGTCTGAATTGTTTTTGTATCAGGTGATTGATAGTCTGATGTTGGTTGGGACTTATTCACTAACCCTTGTGTTATTCGAGTGTCCCAATGTGTAATCAACTCAGAATAACCTCCTCTTTCCTGCTGATGTTGTTATTGGAGTGCTATTCTCTGATGTTTGGTTTGATGTTATGGAGTTTGTTGTTTACACATTGATCCCATTGTTTTTGCCATTTGATTTGCTGAGGTTATAATGTCCAATTGACAGCAAAGAGAATATTTGAAATAGCTCGTAGATAGCTTGTAAATAGAATTTCAATCAAGTTCACTCAATGCAACAGTAAATACACATCCAACAACAGGAAAGTTTTGGACCAGCAATTGCTACCATCAAATCATATTCTACTAAAATTTTTCATAAAACCCTTTTCTCTTCCTTTTTTTTCCTCCTCCAAAACTCTTACATTTTTTTTTACCAGATGCTACTACTAAAAATTCAAATCATCCACTACTTTTAATAAACTGATATCAAATAATGTAAATTATCTCCCTTTCATTAACAACCAAAATGATTGAAAATATTTCAACACTGTAGACAAGGGCTTCAAAAACTTTTCACTCATTCATTTTGGAATAAAAATTTCACTGTCAATTCTTGCTGTAATGACAACAGATACTCAGATATTGTAAAGGTCAAAGCTCCTGTTACGAATTAATAAATATAGAAACAAGAGAATTTTTCTAATCAAAAAAGAAAAATCAATAGAGTTTGAATTTAAAAAATGAAAAGACAAGGATAAAAAAAGATTACCTTGAACACAAATCCAAAATTTCGGGCAGCAGACACTAGGGCGTTTTCATCAGGAGACTGAGCTTGGTATTCAAGAACTTCAATATAAAAAATCAAAAATAAATAGCTTACAATTTAAATAATTCAGACTATTCAGATGAAAAAACATCTATTTTTACTATGTGACTCCAAATTTTCATATTGTAATATCTATTTAGACTTAAAGGAAGATATTAGCTTATTTGATATTTAGATTTAGAATCAAAAGGATTTTTCAAATCAACCATACAAAACTTATTAAATGACAAAAAAAAAAAAATATATATGACTTCTTTTAACTTAATACAAAAATTTTATGAAAATGAATTGAAAGATTTTTGTCTTTTTTTGTTGTGGATCATTACTGGTTGGAAGAGTGAGGAATTCAGCCCAGTTATTTTCAGGAAACTACTAAAAGAGACATCTCACCAATGCACAGTCATTGACTGAAGATGTAGTCTGTGTCTTCTGAATGATGTGGGGGGACATGTGACTGCATCTTTTGTTGGCATAACCCTCATTTGTCTGTTCCATGGTTAGATTGACAGTGACCCTGCTTAAATGATCAATGGCTAATTATTTACAAGAACTTTTATACCGACAACACACTTTTGGGGTCTTTTTTAGGTTATATTTGGTGACCAATAACCAAAATTGAGTTCAGTCAGTTGCTGGAACATTCATTTAATAGATGAGACCACATTGGGCAACTTAATTGATTCATATTATTTTTCTTGTTTTATTTATCTTTTCTTGAAATTTAGTGGTATATTTGGTGAGTTTGCCAAGTTTGAATTTTGTAATTGGCAATGAGAATTTTGTAACTATGACCTTTGTTGTGTTATACAGACAGACAGACATAGAGAGTGACAGAGTTAAAGAATTAGATGGAAAAATGTATAGATATGTAAACTAAAAGAAAAAATTAAAAGAAAAATTCTAGAATTAGTTGTCTTATTTACTTTTTTTTTGCTTAATTAGCCTACCTTTATCTTCTTTTGTTTCTACCATTACTGTATGACACAGTGCCAGTAGTTTGAAGAATTCAAAAACTTTTGGATTTTCTCTATCTATTTCATCAAGCATATGTTGATCATAAAAGGAAAAGGATTTCTCAGCATAAGGGTTGCGGGATAGATCAACTTTAGGTGTTTGCTGAAAAAATTACAATATTTACAAATGAGAAACAGACACATAGGTACATGTACAATATATATATATATATATACACAATGCACGTGCATATGTACATATATATACACACGCATGTATTGTGTATATATATACATACACATATTGTATATATATAAATATACACACACACACACACGTGTATTGTGTATATATATACATATATATAATTTCTGGCATAGTCAGATTAAGAAAAACATTTAAAAAATTTGATATACAAATAAATGTATAATTTAAACAATTAATTAAAAAATAAAACCCAAAATATACAAAAATGATAAGTAATATGATGGACTCTCCTGTCGATTTTTGAGTATCTTCAAACCAAGTATGGTTGTCAGACTACCACAGAGAGATTTGTTTATAGTGGTGAAGGCTTGTGTAGTACCATCTATACTTCTTCAAAGTGCTGATAATACGCAGTCAGTGCAAGGGTTTGTCACAGACTACATGAACCTCAGACCTTAGGGTTTACTTCAAAGTTTTTCTTCTAAATTCCTGTCTGTTAAAACTAAGGGTACATCTATCTCAGTGGTTTAATCTTACCCACAGACATTAAGCTGGGTATTTCCACATCCTGGCGCAATATATATATAAATATGTAATAAGTGAATAAACCATATTAATTTATAAATTATTGCTAATAAATAATTTAGTAGATTCCATATTATTTTTTAGTGGTAATTTATCATTCAAACATGGGACTGTTTAAATAATATGATTAGGTGTTGCTTTTTTTCATTTCAAACCGCCTTAGGGCTTCACCATTCACTCATTTTGTGACAAAATTTCAAATAACTTGTAATCTATAGGTCACGTCCTCAGCTTGATTTTGAAATAAAAAGTTTTAATTTCCGTTCATTAAAAAAAGTTATTAATAAAATTATAATGAAATTAGGTGTTATTTGGTTTTCCATAAGATGATCTATGATGTTCATAACAAGTTTATAATGGAATATTTTTGGTATGATAATTGAGGTATGAGTGCAAAGTTTAGATCAACCCATTATATACAATTACATGGTAGAAAGGACAAAATTCACCTTAATGAACTCACTGACAACTGACAAATTAGTACTTGTCAAAACCCTATGCTGGAGAGACATAACTTTATTATCATACAATTGGATTCTTATTACTGTTGTTGCTGCTGCTAAGATATTCATTGGATTTGTTACTATTAATTTCCTTTTCATTTCTTTAAGGACCAATTTATCTCAAATAAAATGACCTGTCAAACAATAAAAATATTAAAGTTAAAAAAACCTCTTTCTCTTTGTTCAGCCATATGTCACAGGCTGTGCACTTGTGTAAATAAAATGACGTGTGGTTTAATTAATGAAAGGATGTGACCACTTACTAATGACCTATACAAATTTGGTTTTCCTATTTTTGGAACGATACAGAGAAACTTTCAGATTAGATTGGAGAGTTGATTCACTTTTAGCAGCACAGCCACTCAGACCAGTAAAAGATGAATGAAGAGATCAAGAAGAAGAGAGGGGAGTTAAGAGAGCCGAGTCCTTTCATAAAGTTGCTGGAGAGCAGCCTAGAGATTTATCTGGACTGAGCTTTGACAGTACTATATTTGAGAAAGAAGATAGCGAGAGTTTTTCGGTTGTTTCCCCATTATTGACTTGATTTTTTGATTGTTTGTTTGCACATCAACCTTTTGTGGGTCATTTAATGTCAAAATGATATAACAAAGCGCAGGTTATTGATTAATAATTATTAGTTAGTTATAAGTAAGTAATTAGATTATATAGAAATAATATATATTATTTGTTGAATCATTGACCAATCTGGGTGGTCCTCAGAAAGTTATGTCCCAGTCAGGCAAAAATTTTGAAATAGTCCAGTCAATATAACGTAAAAATAGTCCAACCACAAAATAATTGACAGAAATTGTTTTTTTGTGGTTTTATGTCAGAATGGGTCTAGTATACATCATAATAAAAGTTGGACAAGATCCGAGCACGAGAAAGTGTCCTATTTTGAATTTGAATATTTTCGACTTTTGAGCCCAGGACCATACAGAGTGACTGGAAGGGAAGGAGAAAGAGAGGGGGAAAGAAAAAGAGAAGCAAAAGAACAAAGGACTGAATAGAGGAATAAGGGAGAAAAAGTAGGAGAGAAGGGAAGGAGAAAGATAGGGGAAAGAAAGAGAGAAGAAAAGACAAAGATAAGGGATCAAGAAGGGGAAAAGGGATACAAAGAGAAGGGAAGAGGAAGAAAGGCTGATAGAAGGGTCCCTGGGTGGTCTAGCATTGATGAGGATTTCATAAAAACAGGGTTTTCAAGCAGCAGTAGTCAGGTGAGTCCAGTCAGTTGGCCAGAGAGTTGAAATCAACTTATGACTATTAGTTGCCTGTTGCCATCTCTCTCCAAGCGTGCAAATGTTTTTGAGGAAGAAAATAAACTAATCGTCTATAAAAATAGAATTGTCTTCATCCGATTTCCCCACCGGTGTTTTGTTTTGTTTCATCTCCGCATGCATCGAAACCTCAGAGCATATGAAATATGACGGGTGGTGCACAAGATGATCGACGACCAAAGTTTAAATTGTACAAAACTGCACAGTCCATACGGAAGTGCAGCGTGTCACCTGCTCCGTCATACAGACTGTTGACTTGAAACTTAAAATGTCTCAAATTACAAATAGCCTTGGCTTGTCATTTTTCTTGTGGATGAGCGTATAATAGGTCTACAAATTGTATTGTTGACCAAGGACACTTAAAACCTTTTTTAATAAAATGTAATGCTGATATATTTACAAGTACATTTATATTCTGAAACAATATGAAAAAAGATATGAGCACACCTCAGTAATTTCCATAATGTTTCCATATTCATCTACATAATCACCATAGCACTTCCCAGCAATTGAACATTTATTAAATGTCATAATATTCTGAAATAAGATAAGAAAATACAAATTAAAGCCTGAAAATTAGGAATTAATAAAGAGTTTTGAATTAACTGACACAGCAGGAGGAATCAACAGGTAAGGGATTTAAACAATCAAGAAATTTATAATATTTCGACTTCTATGTTCATCTGGTTTGTTATAGTCACAACAATATGATCAATGTAACCTCTGACCTTTTTGTTGAATTCAGAAACTTTCAAATAGAGCATAAAGATCGTCAAGTTTGATTAGAAGGTTGCTGAGTTTTTATGCAGCACTTGAAGAAGGTCGGAGGTTACATCATCAGCCAAAACATCGTAAATATAATGAAAATAGTAATTTGAATGACATCATTTATTAATCCTCATCTTATAAATTCTTAAATATAATAATACCAAAGAAAATATAACAATCAAGATGAAAACAATAGTCAAAATAATATAAAGACAAATCATCAATATTTAACTCATAAATTCTAAAGCAAAATGAATATGACTATCAAGGTGTGAAAAGTGGTCCAAAACACTCCTTAGTTCAATTTGGCTTATCTAAAATGTATGTATATAGAATTGTATAGCTGATTCAGTAGAACCTTTTTCTTTGTCTTAGAACAATAAATATTAGTAACCAAAATTACATCACAAATATTATTACAATTCCCTAAATCGTTTAATATTATCTAAACATAAAAATTACCTTATCTATTAAAATATTAGAATCTAGCTGACACAGATTAAACTTAAAGCATCATAAACCATTAAAATTAATCTTATGCAAAGTATTTGGTTCATTGTCCTCATCTTTTTTTATATACAAATTTCTGGTGATATCCAGACTCTTAACTCTTGAGCCTTTTTGAAATTTGGAACAGTTACAGTCCCAACAAAAAAAAACCCATAGAAGTATGAATGGCAGCACAAATAATTATCTCTAACATTCTTCCCTTATCAACAGAAAATCTTTCCAAGTTAAAGCAATTCCTTAAGAAGGCTGTTGGTTGGTTGGTTTATTTAACTAGCATATTGACCTTCATTAGGTCATTTAATACTGAAAATTCTGTTTTTTTTATTTAGTTTATTTGTTTTATTGTTTTTGTTTGCTCATGTTTTTTTTGGGGGGTGGTTGTTGGTCTTTTACTATTTTACAGTTTTAGTTTAGTGTTTTAGTTGAATGTTTTTTGGAAGGGCTTGGTGTTATATTTTTAGGTATAGTTTGATCTCTCTCAAAATTGAGAGAATGTTGTCTGTGTGGGAGTTTTTAAATATATTTTTCATATTGTTAGATTTTAGGTGGTATTTTCTTGTTATAGCATAGGCTCTACATTCCATGAGGATATGTTTGATTGTGCAGGTATTCTGACATATCAGGCATTGTGGTGGTCTTCTTTGAGTACGTAGGAGTGAGTAAGGTTTGTGTGGCCAATATGTCTTGATTTTTGAGGGGATGGTCCCCATTCTCCCAAGGTGGATTTAATCTGGAAGAGCTTATTGTTTGTGTTACTATTCCAGCACTGTTGCCATTTTGCATAAATAGTTGGTTTTGTATTTTGAAGTTTAAAAGGCTGATTAAAAAGAAATAAATGTTTTATTTTATTTTATTTTTTTTATTTCAGTTGCCCCTTTTGTGTTAAATTGGGTTTAACCCATGCCAACATTCATGCAATTCATACCTATTGGCCAAAATTCTGAAAAAAAGCATTCAACTAGTAGTTAGGTTAGATTAGGTTAGGTTATAATTAAATTCCATGTTATTGCATGATTTGGGGGTGACAGTTTTTTTACTTCTGCATACCAAAAATTCGGATACTGGTTGGTAAAATTCAGCTAAAAATTGAAAAAAAAAAAGAAAATGATATACTTTCTTTTATTCTTTTGCAGAAATATTACTAATAAGATTTAACAATACATTTACTTACTTACAAATTTCCCTGAAAATTGACTAGGGAAAATTGAAAATCATTACAAGGTATTAAATTGACTTTTACTAAGTTTCTAATATCAAAGTCTCACCCTACCTGAGTAAGTGTACCAGTCTTGTCAGAGAAAATGTATTCTATTTGACCTAACTCTTCATTGAGGGTTGTTGTACGTGCCTTTGCAGGGGTATTTGACTTTTCATAATACATCTTCAAATCCCAGTTGATCATAAGACTATGAGCAAAACGTATTAATTCAACACTAAAAGAAAAAAAGGAGAAAATTGTTACAATAAAAGTTGTTTAAAAATAAAATGTTAAGATCTTTTTATTCATATAAGAGGAGATAAATGTTTCAGTCAGAATATATATATATTATTTTTAATGTGGTTTTCCTGACAATTCAAATTGTGAAATCTAAAAAAAAGTAAGGCTCACCTTTCCATCATAATCAATATACTAGGTATACCATACAATTTCTGTACAGAAAAAAACTATGCACATTTTTCAAAGCTCATCATTTCCTGAAAAATGTATCTTTAACATATATTTTTTGCTTATTAAAACCAGAAAAGATCAAATATCAAATTTAAAAA
>JAYKTE010277720.1:0-11580 GCA_036873565.1 Xipholeptos notoides | reverse complement strand
TGGAAAGGGAAAAGAAAGAAATGAGGTTTGAGAGAGAGAAAGAGAGAGAGAGAGGTGGGGTGAGGGGAAGAGTTTAAAAGATTAATGAGTTAAAAGTAGAGAGAAAGGGTGTGAGGAAAAAAGATAAAAGATTACATAAAAAGGAGTATGTAAAAGGGGGAAATGGAAAAAAGTATATAGAAAGAAAAGAAATTTAAAAAGATACTAAGGAGAAAGAGACAGAGAGATAGTATGAAAAGACAGTGTGTGCTTTTGCTTTCCCAATTCACACTATCTAGATTGGTCAGAATTGAAAATATAATATTATTGCTACTATAAATAAATATATTTTTAAAAGAGTGAAATGAAATAATAAGACATCAAGCACAAAGAATATTGACTTAAAATAAAATAAGAGAAAAAGGGAAATTAAAAACGGAATGGAAAGAAACAAAGGAAAAAGTAGTAAAAATAATTTTTCCAGTGAAGAAGGCAAGAGGAAATACTGATAGAAACTAAAAAGTTGTTAATTGGCAAAATTTGTTATTCTTTTTTGATAAAGGTTATTTATTCTATTTTACAGCATATCAAATATTAAAAAAGAAAGTAGGAAACCCTTCATTCACACACATCTATAGCCTAGTCACAAAAGTAGAATCTAAATTTAAAATATCCCAAAGATTTTTAAGATGATGGTAGAACTCAACACAAATATGGGAAAAAAACTACTTTAAAGTTTTTGTATTAGCTCTTATTAAATGTTAATGCTTATTGCAGGTCCCCTATCTCTATCTACCACATATTATGAATGTAAAGCATAAATGAAACAGCTTTGAAGAATATTCCTAAATTCCTTTCCAATTTCTCTAGCAAAATGTGAAAGGAAAGGCATTTTCAGTTTAACAAGTTCTGAATGAAGGATTCTTCATCTTTATAGAATTTCAAATTATCCACAGTTGGTCCCAAAGAAAGTGGAAGACTGAAAGCTTTTTGATTTAATATTATCATTATTATCACACAAGCATGTGCATATTTAGTTTATGTCTAATAATCAAAGCAAGAATCTCTATATCAGTAAACCCATTGAGCACAATATATATAAAAATACACAGACATACTGAAAAAGAAAGTTCTTGATGAAAGCCATAAGAACATTGCCAGAATGTTGATCTCTACATTGTTTTATTTGAAAATTAGAACAAACATATTTAAAACCCCTTTTTAGTTTGTTTTCTTTTACAGCATATCAACCTTTTCAGTTTTTACAGTCATTTTAAAAATGCCACTAAGTAGGTCCATATGCATTTTTCACCTCTTTTATTTACTTTCTTTTCGACTACTTTATATACTTGTCTATATTTCCACACACAAACACACACACACAAAAAGAGGGAGACATTTTTCAAAATAAGTTAAATTCCATAGTCTCCATGCTCTGCTTCTGTTTCTATCCAAACGCATCCTCCATAGATAGATATTCTATTCTATCCAAGTATTTATTGTTATTATATGCACAGACACCGTTGCGATCTCTTGATATAGACAACATGAAAAGAAATCTAAAGTGTAATGGCATTAGCCATTACAAAAACCATCAAAATGGAAATCCAAAAGACTGGAGAGAGAAAGAGAGAGATTTTATACATAAAGACAGAGGAGGCAGGAGATAAAAATGGAAAGGGAGAGAGAGAGAGAGGAAACTAAAAAGAGAGATTTAAATATACATACGGAAAGAGAGTAAAATGGAAGAAGAAGAGAGCGGAGGAAGGAGTGGATTTTTTTTATCTATGTGTCCCCTACGTGTGCATGTGTGTGTGAGAGTTCATCTTTCGTACATGTAAAAATGGTCTAAATAAGCAATAAGCAGAGGCAGTTTTAAGCACGTAGTTAGATGCACAGTGACAATAATAGGAAGGTTTTTCCTTCCACCAAGGAACGCATAGCAACTATAGATGCACTTCGAGTTTTATGCTAAATAAGTAGATGCAAAAATTGGTCTTATTTGGCTTTCTCCCGTCTCCACACTGCCTCTTTTTCCCTTTTCTTTCTCTTTTTTTACTCTTTCTCTCTCTTTATTCCAATTTTGTCAACCCCAACACACAACACTTCTCAAATTTAACCAATATAAGAATAGTTGGACAGTGGCAAAGAGGAACAGATGAGGGTGGAGGAGGGCAAGGTATAAAAATGGAGGGAGGTAGGGTTGGGGGAATAGGGGGCCAAGGTAATCTGTTTTTCTAGCAAGACAGAAATTTAGGAAGAAAGAAAAGGAAAGACAGAGAAGATGAGAGGATGGAGGCAGAGAGAGAGAGAGAGAAGAGAGATTAGAAGTGATTGCAGGTAGACAAATAGATTGATCGTATAAGCGTGGCAGTGCAGAAAAGAAATTACCCGTGGCATAGATACTGTCTTGTGGGCTCAAACCTATGTAGGAAGAAAAAAATAAATGTTGACAAAAAATGAAAAAAAAAATGTATTGGAAATCAACAAGACCTGGTTTAAATAGATTCTTGAATTTATCACTTGTATGATACCATAAAAATAGCTTATATCAATGCCAAATCACTATGTGTACTAACAATTGGTTTTCATATATATATATATATGTATGTATGTATGTATAATTGTAAAAGTTAAGGCAGCTGAATTCTCTGGCTGTCATTAGCTTTATGTGACTGCTGCTTCTTCCTGTGTTCAGCATGGGGATCATTTGGTCAGCAAGAACACGGAGCACTGTGCTCAACCCGAAATCAGGGCAAGTTTTCAGTGGCAAAAATGAGCTATACTTGTATTAGCAGTTTATAGATTTGCTTAGTTATAGAAATGTTTAGTCTATCTGATTAAATTATTTCTCTCTTCTGTTTATTCTACATTATTATTACTTGTCCTAAGATATTCAATTTTGTTGAAAATACTAGTGTTTTATCTTATGGTATTTCAGTTTTTGTAAGGGCTTTTAGAATATATTGAGTGAAGTTATGAAATTATGATTTAGCATGCCAAACATTTGGGTATAATACTTCTCTTTTGTACATATTGAGACAAGATAAAGCCTCAAAAAGGAGCTTTGACCACAAAGTGCTTAAAGTCCAAGGTACTCGGTCACCTTTGTAGCCTTTCTGCACATACAAACATTCATTCATGTTCTACTTAACCTTTTGTCTATCCCCTTACACTGGCAATCCCAAAACTACTTGGATTGGAGTGGGTATGTATCAAAAACAAGAAAGAAAACATACACAAACAGGAGCAAACTATTCGAGGAAAAAAGTACCGTAAAGAGAATTTACACACTGAAACACCAAAATTCTAACCAAAAAGATGAAAGAATAAACTAACAATAACAATATAGAAACAAAAATAAAATGGCTGAATTTTGTGTTCTTACACAGAGAAACAAACAGTGCCATTGTTTTGATTACACTTAAGGTTTGCATTTTGAACTCTGTCTTAAAAGGGATTAAAATAGATTATCTCTGCCAAACGGGATAAGATGTAACTTCAAAATTAAACAGGATCTTAAAACAAGAATTCTCAAATAAAAAAAAAGTAAAGCAAGAGAAGAAAATAGTTTTAACAACTTTTCTGTCTGTCAAGAAAAGAATAGCCAGTCAATAAATTCTACTTTGTTTCAATGCCATAGCAAGAAAGCTAACCATCTTGTACAAAAATAAATCCAAGATACACATAATAAAAGCCTGATATAGCAGGGAGTTTGCTTCAAACTGCATTTTACTTTGTTCTCTTCTCAGGTCATGTGTTTATTGTTGTTTCTATCTTTGAGAATGTCAATGAAATTTATGTATCTGACTTTTCAGCTACTTATTTTTACAATGTGTATAAATATCAGTTAATAGCAAGTCATATTTCTTGTTGTGACAATCCAAAAACCATCAAAACTCTCATTTACAACAGTATTTTTTCAATTTATGGAAGCATTCAAGAAAAAAGTTCAGTGGGTGATATTGCAGCAAAAAGGCAGTCAAGTTTTTTTTTTATTATTCAAAATAAAAACTCCACCTGATTATAAGAAATTATTCTTAAAATACAGTAGTCATATGAAAAAAAAATCAAATAAATTTATTTTTCATTATCTTTTCAATCTTCTTCATTATCCTAAACTAAGATTGGTATATTTAATTTATTATTTATAATAAAAGAAATTTCTTAAATATTCTTCTGTCTACCAGTAGAGTTGTTGTTTTTTATATATTTCATTTGTATTATAATGCAATTTATATTTTGAATTAAATGAAGTTTAATGCTAATTAATGAATAGAATAGCCAGTCTGGGCTTAAATCAAAATTAGGAGTTCTAGTTATAAACATCATTGATAGAAGAAATAGAAAGCAGTTTTCAATAAACATAGGAATTAGTCCTTATTTAGATTTCTAACCATTTTGACACTGCTATCTGTTGATAGAATATCCGAGATAAATATACATATTAAAACAATATTAGACAATGTTTATGAGAGAAAACATTTTAGTTTACATTATTTAAAGTTGCCTATATCAATATTCATCAATCTTCAGATATTAATTAAATTTATACAAGGTTGATAAAAAATGAAGAAAACAAAATAAAAATTTGCTCCATATTTTGATAGCATTTTTATTTTTGCATCAAAATGAAATGAAACTTAAGGAATAATTAGTTTATTCTGTTTAGAAGCAGCATGTGTTTGTAATGACCCCAATTTAAAGCCATTCAGAATGAAATAACCAATAAAAATGAATACATTGTTATAAAATATTTTGCTTATTATTTATTTAATAAACTTTTTTTGATAATTTTGTAAAGAAACATTTACTTTTGAGCTAATACCTTTGGTAAAGTCATGAATCACCATCCTCCTTGTCCTCCCAGCTCATATACTAATTTGATAATAATAAGGAAAAAATACATAAAATGAAGAGATATTTCTAGGCATTAAATAACTGTTAAACAAAACTAATCAACCAAATAATGTTGAAATGAATTAAAAAATAAATAATCAAGTAAAACAAAGGGAAAGGGGTGGTCCCAAAGTTGTTATCATAAAGTTGAATTTTCAAATATTTTACCAAGTCACCTAATTGAATGGGTAAAAGACTTGCATAGCAGACGATTAATTGTAAGTAGATATGGGGTAATGGGAAGGGTGTGGGTAGGGATAGGTTTTGGAGTAGCTTGGCCAAAATATTCGATTCTTCCAAAATTTAACGTCAAAATCAGAAAACAAGATGACATTCTGTCAATGGTTGTCAAAACAAAAAAATTCACAATTCAGTGATTGATAGATTACTAAGTAAAATGTTCTTTTATTTAATGAACTGATAATGGACAAGTTTTCTTTTTCTTACTTTTAAGATAGGTGTATTACTTTAGCAATGGTGTCTGTGGTTTGTGCATTTGTAGGAGTATATTTATATTGGGATGTCTAGGTGTATGTGTGTGTGCATGTATTTGAATGTATTTCAAAGAGTGCATAGATATACTTGAATTTTTATGCTTGTCAAAGTGTGTGTGTGTGTTTTAGAATTTATGAAAGTGTTTGTATTCATATTTCATTTATACTTTGTGTGTATCTGTAAGTAATCTTTGAATTGACATAAAATATTTGATGATACATGGATTTTATTCACAGGAAACAAGAGATTTAAAAAATGTTTCAAATGTGTGAAAGGGTGGAACGGCAAAGAAAAATAAGAAGAAAATGGAATCAAGATAGAGAGAAAGCATAAAGGAGAGAGTGATTGAGTAAAAAGGAATGGGAG
Organism: Xipholeptos notoides; assembly: GCA_036873565.1. Classification (NCBI taxonomy): domain Eukaryota; kingdom Metazoa; phylum Mollusca; class Cephalopoda; family Idiosepiidae; genus Xipholeptos; species Xipholeptos notoides. Next base: position 5,841 of record JAYKTE010277720.1, on the reverse strand, counting down.
ACTAGGAGAAAAGGGAGGGACAGATTGAGAGAAAAAGATACAAAGCAAAGAGTGAGAAAAGACAAGAAAGTGAAAGAAAATGGGGAAAGCAAAAAATACAATCAAAAGCTAGAAATAAAGAGTCGAAGGTAGAGAAGAAGTCAAAGAGACACAACAAGAAAAAAGAAAAAAATTAAATTAAATGCTAACTTCACAATGATAGTTATCTTCAAGACAAAAAAATGCTTCTTCCCACAGTCGAGGTATGAAATGCATTTGTTATGTCAGGAGCTTAGTAAAGAGAAAAGTGTTAAGATGCCTGGGGAGGTGAACAGTGTGTGTGTGTGTGTGTGAAGAACTAGTGATGAGTCAGAAACTTACAAATCCTCAGCACCTCTTATATATCTCCCCACAGGCCCTAACCTTACCCACCAACACTCCCTAGGCCCCATAACTTGCTCCTCTTTTCTCTTCTGACCCCACCACTGTTATATCTTCAAGCAGCAAACTGCAGCTGCCCCTCTATCCTGCCACCATGGAGTGGAGCACTGTTGAACTATTTGCCCCCTTAACTCCCAATACTCATTTCTTCTCAGCTTACTGAGTCTTTCTTTTGCCAGGACTGGCTACCAAATCAGGGAGATGGTATCAGCACTGGTTGAGGGGCCAGAGGACATTCTAGACCAAACAAAAAAGGTATAGAGAAAGAAAAAGAAATGTATATAGAGAAACATGGGTAGGATAGTATATACATGAATACATTTAGATCCACACGCAAAATATGTGTGTGAATATATATATATATATATATATATATATAAATGTGTGTGTGACAAAATCTACAAGTGAAAGTCAATCCCTAAGATTGTTATTCACATCTATAATTTACTACTCTTAACAGAATGAATTGTTTCTCATAATGATGACAATAATCATTAGGGCTAGTCAAGGAATTTCATTAATCAAACTAAAAAGTTCAAGTAAATGGTTATTTGTTAATGTGTTTTCAATTTTGATGACCATTATTTTTCAAAACTTAATCCAAAGTATAATCATATAATCCTTGTAATTGTTTTATTTGTTTTAAAGTAGAAAGCATGCTTAATGTTAGGTGACATTTTTTTTTGAAGAAGTCAAAATCAGAGGAAAATATAAGTTGTTAATAATTTTTCATTTCTATTTTAAGTGTAGATTTTATGTAGATTCGAAGGATATCTATACTTTCATACCTCTATATATATATATATATCACAAGCTCACAATATTTCTATACAACCATTTAATGAAGAATAAATAGTATTATTAAATTTTAACCGAAAAGTTTATTTTAAATAAAGATACTTAACTGTTTCTAACATTAGACATTTATCTTTCCATATAAAAAAAACTTAAACTTCAAATTTTTGTATATAGAAAAGATAAATATATATGTATATTAAAAGTTGTCTATATTATGTATTCATTCTCTACAAGAAGTAGATCTCAGGATAAAAATCACCAAGTACAAAATAAATAGAACGTAAAATTCCAAATCAAAACAATATAAAGTACGGATATTTCAGAACTTTTATATTGAGGAATTTTTTTCTATTGAAAACAAAGGCTTTCAATTTCATAAATGCAAAAGGAGGAAAAGTTAAGACAAGCTAACTTGAAAATATTTTTAAATTTCTCACTTTAACTGTTAGCTTTTTCATAATGGAATAATATTACATTTTTATATATGTAGAAGAGAAGTATAAGAGTCATTGTCACTGTGATTACAGCAATATGTTTGTCTATAGGTTCATTCCATCCCAGGCAATACCAAATCACCAAGCTGTTTAGTTTTATTTTTGTCTTATTTATTTTCTTCTAAATTGTGGCAAATGCTCTATCTACCAAGTAGGTGGTAAGGACGAAAGCTCTTTGCTTCTTCTCCTTTCTTTCTTTCTCTATTTTCTGCAGCCCAGTCACGACACAAGAGTAGGTATGGTACACCTTAAAAGAAGAGCTTGCATTCTTTTCTCTCTTTTTCACTATTTCCCTCTTTTAGTGGGAAAGAGAGACTGATAGAGAGAGAGACACGCTCTTTCACAGAAGGGCGAGAAAGTGAGAGAGAGCTAGAACCAGCAACCTGAGACTTCCAACATCTGCTAATCAACTCACCGGGGTCCCATGCCATCGCTACAGACAGAAAATCTTAACAACTTCTTTGCCATTGCAATCTCATCCCTTAACCAGTCACAAGAAACTTGCTTATTTTTTTATTTTTTGGCATTGGTAGTTCAGGAGGCTGGCATTTTATTTTTTTGCTTGGTGCCATCCCGCCTGACTGCTTGCTGATGCCAACACTTTCCCCACCAACACCTCTTTCTCCTCTTCATCAACATCATTCCCTGTTTCCATTTCTGGACATGTTATGTAAGAAGACCTCTTCAGACGCAGGCCATTTCATGCTTTTAGAATGTCTAGTGTAGATGTACTGCAGAAGAAATATATGTTTTAAAAGGGCAAGAACACTAGTTCCAAACGTTTTCGAGCTCATGGACTCCATTAAACCTATCATTTTTGCCGTGACAGACAAAAGTATTGTAGCAGAATAATTAATAGAAAAAGAAAAACAGTATTTATGAAAGCTGACTAATTAAGATTTATGACAACACTAAGCCATTAGTAATTCATTATAACCTAAATATAATTAAAATGTATTCATGGATTTAATTTCATTATTTCAAAGACTATGAGTCAATAAAAGTTATGTGATTCATTTAATATGCCGTGGCCCATATATAAGTCCTAGGGCCAACTAAGAACTTGAACATTTCTTTCAAAGTTTGCCGTAGCTCATTTTGGCCCTAGGATGGAAGCCACTGGGGTAGACTCCAAAACATATAAACAGAAAAATATAATCAGAAAAATACAGTATTTGTAATTCAAATATCAACAAGTCAAAATTTTTAAATAACTTCCATTATTTGTGATGCTGAAGTTGATACATGTAGCTAAATTCAGGCAAATTTGATCCTAAAAAACTGTGTCACTATCATAAACATCTAGCAAAATCAATTGAGAAAGAAACACCAAAATAAGACCAGTTGACACCAACTTTAAATATCACAGTAATGCTTGAATAACAAGTTCTTAAAGTTTGTTCATGTTACAATTTTCAAGGATTCCAAAACAGCAACTATAAAATGAACTTGTACCTTATTCATTCTTATCAAACAATTATAGCAAAGGAAAGTTAACAACATAATATCGATAATCTAAACTTATATATAAATGGAACTGTGTGTCTGTGTGTGCGTATTTGTGAATCCGCTCCATATGGACTTTGAAATGGTTTAGCATATTTTCTAGAAAATTCTACTTTATCTATTTAGGATTCTTGTTTCGGAATACTCTCTATAAGTATCGAAAATCAATAATCAAAAAAATTATTTTCTAGAAGGAAAAGCACTGCTATGTCAAAGAGTAAAACCATAAAAATTGCAAATATGAAGGTAAAACTGTATCGTGGGCCAGTCGTTAGAGCATTTTTTTGCAGGTTTGAATACCACTTTGGAACAGTAATAACATTGCGTGTAACTGATAATATCTAATATGATCAAAACAACTGTTCGGCATTATGTTATAAGTAATGGAAGATTTTGTGTTTAATCCTAACATAATAATTTGATATTTGGCCATACCTAAAATTTTCTGAGTTGTGTGGACAACCCCTGACTATGTTGCTAGTTTATCTACAAACTTCAAAAATAATAATACAAAGACTACTTTCAGCATTGTTTTTTTTTTTTTATATATAAATATAAAAGTAACTTGCTCTCAGATAAAGGTTTTTCAACTTGCATGTCCTCTATAAAATCAGAAAACATTTACTTTCATGAGACCATCCTGAAATGGGTATATTTTGTTTGCAGAAAATAGAAAAGGAAATTGAATTAGAGGAAATTGCAGGGGTCAGTTACTAAGTAAGAAAAAAATGTACATTAATTAATTGGTAATTACTCGTAATTAAACGAACTTATTCTTGAAAATCCACTTCTACCAATTCTATATAGACATCTGAAAAGATTATTAAGAAAAAAATGCTTCCATTAAGAAACAATAATAATAAATTTAATTTCAGATAGAGTTTCTTTCTTAAAAAGGGGGGGGGGCTCCTGAACTTCCTCCAAATATACCCTTCCATTACCCAGACAGATTCTTTCTCTTGAAAGTAACCCAGTTTGATAAAAATTCCACAATAGGAAACAATAGAGAGAGAAATCCATTTTTGAAAGTGTCAGGTTACATGTCTCAATCTGTTGGCATAGTTATACAGGCACCCTTTTTTTTCTGGTCACACACACACACACAACAAATAAACTCTTTCTCTCTCCTTTTCACAGCTTAACTAAAGAAAGAATCACAAAAAAAGCCTTCATTACTATTCACTCCCACTTCATTCATTTTGGGGCAACTAGACATTGCTAAAAATATAAAGCAGTCTTTTAAAAAATCCTTTCTTTTTTACTCTTGCACAAGAGAGCCGGATTCAGTTGATTACCCCAAACATACTTTAAAAACTTGTCGTAATTATCACATCTCTTTATGCACCCAGAGTAAGACATTAAACTGCATCTTCAAGAAATTAGGTTAAGCTGCATATTGTTTTCAACTTTATTTTTAAACAAAGTAGATTTCAATGAAACTGCTTGTCTAGAAAACTAACTTTTTTTTTTTTTTTTAATCGCACATAATTATTTTATTTCTACAACAATTTGTTGGCATTAAGTAGTGCTATAAAAACAAATTAAGCAGAACCATTTATATTTAACTTTAAAATATCTCCTGCTTCAGGTTTTAATTTTGAAACAAGATTGGAACTAAGAAGCAAAAATCCAATATTTAACCATATTCTCAAGACAGAAATGCAACTTAACAGAAAAGAAGAGCATTTCACGCAACAACTAAATCTCTAATAAACTTACTAGATGTATGTTTATATCTTGACAAGAAATGATGTTATAACATATTGCTTTAAAGATAAAAATGGAAAATTTACAACAATGATTTCAAATCTGCAGATAAGTGTATAAGTTTTTATGAATAAAGGTTTTCTATATTATGACTTTTTTTCTGACCTTATATTTTAACAAAAAAAAAACAAATCAGGGAATAATTAAATTTCAATTAAATTTCAAATGATTTATACATTAATGAATAATTCTTATAATTAATATGATATTTTATTTAAAAAACAAATGCAATTTCCTTAATAAAACTTAAGGGTTTAGGGCTCAATGTTCAGTCAGAAGGAATAATTTGCTTCCATTTGGCGAGATATTTCATAAAAGTGAGAAGTAATTAAAGATTTGGATTGGGTAGACTGACTTTGTACTACAGGCTGTCAAGTAGAATGCATGAAAAGAACTTGGTAAATTGCATGTGATAGTAATACCTCAAGGTTTCTTTAAAAATTGAAATATCAAGGTTTTTAGAAATGCAAATAGATTGGTTCATTAAGTATATGAATAGTTACAAATAAATTCTAAGAAGGAACTCAGAAAATCTGAGGACAGGAAGAAAAAGAAGGGAAGTAAAAAGATTTTTCTTTTGTTTTTCAGTCATAATAAAACTAAATGTAATATTGAGACAGTCAGCTACAAAATAAGACCAAATGAAATAAAAAGGAAAATAATTTACATTCAGTTACTGGCCGTTTTTAATTTTGAATGGCACCACAAACGGAGAACAATAGAAGATAGGAAGGAAGACATACAGAAAAAACAAGTATAACAAGCTGCGCGTGCATGGTCCCCCCCTGGGACGCAAAACGGGGTAAACACTATTCAATTTGTGAAATGAACAATACCCTCCACATTTTGGCCAAGT
>JAYKTE010277609.1:0-11582 GCA_036873565.1 Xipholeptos notoides | reverse complement strand
GAACAACTGGGATTCGAACTCGCGTACTACGATTCCGAGGCCCGACTGCCTACCGATTGGCCCAAATCGACTTCCCCTGGGATTCGAACTCGAGTACTACGATTCCGAGGCCCGACTGCCTACCGATTGGCCCAAATAGACTTCCCCTGGGATTTGAACTCGAGTACTACGATTCCAAGGCCCGACTGCCAACCGATTGGCCCAAACCGACTTCCCCAATCAATCAATCAATCAATCAGTAACATTGTCTTTAATAATTTTTTGCATACCAACAAACAAGAATCGTATAATGCTCTTTTCCTTTTTTGGATAAAGGTGAACATTCTTATAAATGAAATTATAAATAAACATACGAAAAAAAAAACCTTTACCTACCAGTAAGTAATCAGTTTCTGATTGGTTCCCATTATTTCTCAGTTCTGCTGGCCCAGCCATTTTTCTACTCTCATCATCATCATCATCATCATCATCATCATCATCATTTTCCTATCCCCGCCCGCCCGCCTGCCTGTCATGTCAGCAAACTTAGTAGCTTTGAGTACACAGAAAAGCAATGTACATTGGATGCTCTGCTTGGGTTACATGTTTTCATAGGCACAGGCTTTTGAATAGGTGTACGCTTCTTTCTTGGCGTGATGAAAAGCAGGGATTTTGTAAAACCTTCTAATTACTATGTCTGAGCAATGTTAACTGAGGTCGTTATTAACGATTACACAATTGACACTAACATCTATCTATCTATCTATCTATCTATCTATCTATCTATCTATCTATCTATCTATCTATCTATCGATCGATCTGTCTGTCTGTCTGTCTGTCTATCTATCCATCTATCCATCTATCTATCTGTCCTTCTGTCCTTCTGTTAGTCTGTCTGCCAATATGTTTATTTTATCTATCTATGTATGTATCTATCTATCTATCTATCTATCTATCCATCTGTCTATCTATCTGTCTGTCTGTTTGTCTGTCTGTCTATATACCTACCTATCTATCTATCTATCTATCTATCTATCTATCGGTCTGAGTGTCTGCCTATTTATATCTATCTATCTATATGTATGTCTGTCTGTCTATCTATCTATGTCTGCCTAACTGTCTGAGTGTCTATTACTATCTATTTATCTATATCTATCTGTTTCTACACATCTATGTTTATATTCTTTCTACATGCCTATCTATCTATCTATCAGTCTGTCTGTCTGTCTGTCTGTCTGTCTGTCTACCAAAAAATGTCTTTGATGCAAACCAATCATAATAATATTGAATTTTGTGGATAGTGAGTATTCAATATATTTTTTATGATAATAAGCAGTGGAAAAAGCTCGGTCTCTGGAATCGTATTACACGAGTTCAAATCCCAGTCAAAACCACTACATTCACTTCCAGCAGTCTTGGACAGATGAAGCTCATTAACTCGGGAGAGTAATTCATCTAGGTGAAGGGCAACACTGATTACAAAATCCCAGGGCTATAATGAGCACATACAAATGGCCTTGTGCCTAACTTGGGTTGGTGCTCGTGCTCGACCAAGTAAATATAATACCTCATCTCAAAGATTTCGAAAAATAACAGGATTTATAGTTACCTTACTGAATTACCTCCCTTCTTTAACTTTATCTGAAGTTTTAAAGAAAATATATAATTTGATGCAACAAGCAAATTTAAATAAGAGTTAAATGTTCTAGAAGCTTTTTTGTCTGTTTGTTTGTTTGTGTTTCACATCATATCAACTTTTTTAGGTCATTTAATGCTGATAACAATCATTTTTGATAAACGTCCTTTTGTCCACACATTATTAAAACTGTGTGTACAAAAACTAACGTTTCCCAAAAATGATTGTTCTCGGCATTAAATGACCTAAAACGGTTGATATGCCATAAAACGCAAGCAAACAAATACTACAGACGAGAATGTGTCTTTGTTTGCAGCAAACTATCATAGAAAAAACGAGTCTGGATAGGAGCAGGAGTGTGCACAAAAAATCGATATTTTTAGATCCCCTCACATTTAAACGTTTATAAAAAATAATTTAAAGGGAAAATTACAACTTTATAACTGATTTAATTTAAACAAAAGAAATTAAACTTTGAAGAAAAAATAATCTAAAGGGAAAATTACTACTTTATAACCAATTTAATTTAAAGAAAAGAGATTAAACTTTGAAGAAAAACAACATTTTTTCATCTAGTGAAAAGAATACAATTTGAAAAATAAATTTTTAATGAAAAAGAATTCTAAAAAATATAATTTTTACATGAGATCTTTATTTGATCATTCCTCTTTATGATGCACTGAAAAAAAATACTTTTCATTCATTTCTTAAAATTTATCAGAAGATTAAATCATGGGGGGTTCAAAAACGGGCGAATTTTTGCACACTCCTATGTGTGGGGTGGATCGGGAGGAATTCAGGAGACGAACATAACATCTAATTGATGTTTATAAAATGAATAAAAAAAAAACATTTGAAGCCTTCACTTACCTTCTCTGCTTGACATTTTCGCTGTTATTGTTTAAATAAGCCAATAATCTAACAAACGCTTTTTTAAATACAAAAGACTTGCATTAATTGCGCATGCGCTCATACAACTTGGACAATTTCGAATGAATCTTCCTCTCTTTAGATTTGTTTTTTGTTTTATGACATACCAACCTGTTTAGGTCATTAAATGCCCAGTCACTTTGTCTTTAAGCCTAATCTGTTACCCAAGTTCATAAAACTGACTTTCTGCCCAACTTAGTTTCGTGCTCGCTCGCTCGACCGCTTTATGTCTTGGTAAATTCACGCTTGGATATTCTACCAAAAATATTTCTGAATGACGTAAGATTTTTATGTTGAATGGAAATAAAATCTATTTTGGAGCATAAGTTTTATTCGAATTCCTTCAAACATTGTGAGAGTGGAGCTGGAGCAGTGGTAAAAGCTTGGACTCTGGAATCGTATTACACGAATTCAAATACCAGTCAAACCATTACATTCACTTTCAGCTGTCTCTGGCTGATGAGGTTCGTAACTCATCTAGGTGAAGGGCAACAATACTGATTACAAAAAGCCTGTGGATATCATTCATGAGCACGTAAAACTGGTCTTGTGCCTAACTTGGATTTGTGTGTTCGACCAAGTAGATATGGTGCCGGGGGTGCCCGAATTGGCTCACGGAAAATTGAAATTCAAAATAAATTAACTGTTTTAAGTCAGGAGGAGCTCTTTAGCCTCCCCCCCCACTAGACCCCCCACCGAAATATTGAGGGTGGTATGTTAACAGGGGATTTACACCCTTTAAGACCCTCCCCTCAAAGAAAACTCTCTTAAAATCAATTTTTTGATCGATTCAATTCATCGTTATCAAAAATGGGCGAATTTTCATACCAAGTGAAAATTGGCCAATTATCCGGAGGCCAATTTTCCGTGGGCCAATTTTTCCATCCTATCGTTCAAACTCGAACCTTGTGAATTCAAACATCTTTTTTGTGTGTGGAATTTATGTTCAATAAAAAATGTACGATAATACTTCCGTTTCTAACTACGGAGATCTTCATCTTCATTATTTCTTATCTTGCTCCAGCTGAGTAAGTACGGAAAACTATATTTTTTGCATAAGTATGGGAATGGGATGCTTTGGCGTGGTCGAATCGGCTTGGCTGATATCAGATTTGACGGCGAGGCCGATTCGGCGGAGGGACAATTAATTCAGCATCGACCAAACAGTCAGCAATTTTTATAAAGATTTTACAACTTAAATAAAAAATAAAATAAAAAAAGGAATTAAGAAAAACAATAAGAAAATTTAATTCTCGTTGTTGACGACTCACTGCTGACACTGACTATCTGTTTTTGTGTTTAAACAAACTGTCAGAAATTATAGCAGTAGCAGCAAGGGATCTCATTCGTTGAACGATTTGAGGTTCTCATTGGTCAATTGTATACGCCCACTCAATGAAGAATTCGCGGGCGATTTTAACATTTTATTTCAGTTGGTAAAAATACGGGCTTCGGCCCACAACTCATGTTTTTATGTTCCTCTAAGATGGCTAATTAGCCATCTATTTTTCCCACGAGGGAATTAACAAGAACCTTCTTTTTGGGTTCTACAACATGGGCCCTTTTGGTCTGAAGAACTGTGCAACCTTCAAATAGCAAGTGTCGAATCATCTACACTATTCTGCACACATCAATTTTATCTTCGTACGAAGAATTATTTCATCATGGAAGAGACCTCATCCTTGTGGTAAAAGACTTCACATAAATGAGGATCAACTTCTCCATAGAAAAAACTCTGAAGAATTTCTTCACATCTTATTAAGCTGAACTTTCCGTTCAATTTGAACACATTATACCTGTGCTTAGTATTTTCTTTTGCAGCTAAAAATAACACAATATTTTTTGCAACAAGGCCGATCCTCAATAAAGATGTTCAACTTTATCAGGTAACTTGTTATATTGTTATTTTTGGCACACTGCTAAGCAACCCGAAAGTTTACAATGTTAAATATTTCTAACAAAACACAGTTCGAAGTTTGAAATTTTGGATCTTTAACTAATGTCTATCTATCACTTAGACACACTTCCACTCCAGGAGTTGATTAATTCAGATTCAGCTAAAATCAAAATTATTTCATTTCTAATTCTAAAATATTTTCTAAGTTTTTAATCCTTAAAAAATTATCCAAATGAGTTTTGCAAAAACATGATTAAAAAAACCTCAACAAAACAGTTAAGTGAAATGAGAGAAAGAGCTTATCATTCCGGGCAGCCGGCTAGCTAACCTCCAGTCAATATCACATTATGCAATCACTCTTTCTCTCTAAATACGTATAAAACTCGTGATCCGTGCTTCCTTGTTTGTACGCTTTCAACTTTCTGGTTTGGCGGTTTCACTTAAAAAAAAGTCTTTGATCTATTTCTTATAATAAATAGTAAAAAAAATTGGAAACAAGAACGGTGCTGGGTCACTGTTTGAAAACGAACTGTTTGGGTATAACCCCCCCCCCAACATTATAATAGTGTTTTTTGTTTAAAAAAAATATTTAAAGCATCATTAAATATACATTACGCGAATTCTTTTTCTAACTCAATTTTCTACATTTTACTGTTTAGAATTAATTAACAAATTTAAAAAAAATATCAGATAAATTAACAAATTTAAAAATATCCAATAAAAAACTTATTTTTTGCTTTTACTTTTCAATAAAATTCTGCAATATTCAACAGATTTTTATTGAAAAGTAAAACAAAACAAAAAAGAAACAAAAAGGTTTTTTATCCCATATTTTTATCAAAAATGTGCTGATTTATCTTTTTGATTTGTTTTAATCGGTAAAAAGTATAAAAAGTTCAGTAAGAAAAAAACCCCAAAATATCCCCTCAGGTGTGCCGTAAAATTTACTAGAAAGAAAAAAAAATTAACATATTGAAATAAAAAGTAAACTCAGAAAATAAAAAGGTTGATTTCATTTTATTTTAATTTAAAATATTCGTAGATGTTTTTTAATCAAGGTTGTGGCAAAGAGTAAATATTGAATTAAATATTTATTTGACCCAACCGGTCACAGGTTGTTATATATAGTAGGCCAAGCCCCAAACCAAATTGGGCACACAGCCAGTTTTAAGTGCTCATCATATTTCTGGACTTTTTGTAATCAGTGTTGCTCTTCACCTGGATAGGTTACTCTCATTTCCTGGTTTTTGGAATGTCTTTATCCATACACCTAGATGGGTTACTCCCCTGAGCTAACGAGCCTCATTTGCCTGAGACTGGGATTTGAACTCATATAATAAGATTCCATAATCCAAACTTTTACCATTGGTTCAGCTCCACCTTTGCTTAGTTCTTACATGTAAATAAATAAATGCATATATACATACAGATGAGGCTTGTTAACTTGGGAGAGTGACTCGCCTAGGTGTATACTGTAAGGATAACACTGATTCTAAAATAACCTTAATAATCTATAGTATCAAACCACATTTCAGTAATTCAGACAGATAAAGAAATGTTATGTATATAACAATAGATATGCAAATAACAGTCTAAAATCATACTAGTTATCAAAATCTCAGGAATTCATACCATAAAGAAATGATGTGTATCTAGCGAAAATGAAAACAATACTGCAAATAATCGTAATAATAATAATTTACTAATAATACTTATGGTTGATATGCCGTAAAACACAAACAAATAAAAACTAATGATAATAATTTTCAAGTCTCATTTCAAAAATTAAAAAAAAAGGTTTTTGGGAATCCTTGAGGCGAGGTGTATTTATTATCCAGACTATTGTCCTTATTTGTATTTGTTAAATTCATTATGTTTCATCCAATTTATCATTCCTTCTTCAGGTTTTCTGTTCATGGTTGGAATCAAATCTGCATGCCAATAATTCATCTAATTTTTAATTTTTTAAACAGAAAGTGTGTGTTCTTCATTTTGTAAAAGAAAATGTAATTCCACGTTTTTAGAACTTTTAGAAAAAAGACGGTTTTAAAATTCTTCAAGTTCCTGTAGAAGCTGGATGTTAAGGTCATCCAGATCTTCAGTGAAATTATCCAAGTCTGTTTCAATATCTTCACTTGTTGGCTGGGAGTCTAATTCTTTAACCTGGAAACAAAAAATAGAAAAACCATTAATAATAATAATGAAGAATAAGACTTTAGAAGACTATAAAACATTTAGTTATAAATAAACATAAATGAAAATGTAATGTGAATTTTTGAAGTCTTACTGACAAGAATTCATTTTAATATTGAGTATTGTACGCATTCAAATAAAGATAAGCTTGATTATCACTGTAAAGAAAAAAATATTTTTTTAAATTTAATTTTTTGCTTTTTGTATAAATATTCTTAATAAAAAGAACTTTAGTTTATCTATTTCCAACATTTTACTTAAAAATCTTATTTGAAGATAAAATTGTTGGCAAAGATGAAATAACTTATCTTCTAATGCTTCTAGAAAACCATCATATTTGTTATTAATATTAAATGCAGCAATTAAAAAAACATTCTACAATTGTTTCTCTATAAAGAATTTTTCAATAAAACCAGATTTTTCAACAAACTGTTTCTATATGAATGTTTCAATAAAAAAGATTTTTCTACAAATTGTTTTTTTTAAAGAATGTTTCAACAAAACCAGATTTTTCTATAATTCATATCTCTATGAAGAATATTTCAATAAAATGTAATTTTTTTACAAATTGTTTCTCTATGAAACCAGACTTTTCAACACACTGTTTCCATATGACGAATGTTTCAATAAAACCAGGTTTTTCTAAAAACCCATTCAGTATTAAAAAACTTCAAAAAAGGTTGATGTGACACAAAGTCAACTTATAAAAAACAATAAACTAGATATCAATTATGAAAATATTGACCTGCAAAATGGGAGAAATAGCAGCTTCTTTCCAAAATATATCCGCTTTAGTTGTATTTAATTCAGCAGCCACTTTTCCATTTGGGAGAACAACAAGAAGGATTTTAGAAAAAGCATCTTGGAGAGATCTTTGGTAAGCAATTTTTCTTGCTTTACGATAAGCTACAATTTTGGAAGAAAAATCTAAAAAAATAAAGAAGAATAAACATGTAGTTATTAATGATTCTTATATAGGGTGGAGCAAAAATAAGTGGTGTTTTTGAAATTGCTCTGCCCTTTTTTATTAGAAAGACATCAAATAGGTACCATTTATTTTGTAAAGATATGCCATTTTATAATTTAAAAATGGATGTCTGTTTGCTTCAGATAAAAATTCAAAATGTGGATAATTAAACATAAGGTTTTTTTCATACAAGACCTACGTGAAAAGTAATGAATCACCGAAAATGGACATCATACAAAATATATCATATTTTACACTTGATTTTATAAAATGGCAAAGACTTTTTTAATAAATTGACAAAAATATTATCTCATTTTCCATTAAATCTTATATTTTATGATCTGTCTGGCCCACCCTGAATTTCTAAGATTGTTTGGTCTTCTATCTATGGACTTTTATAGAGACATATTAAATATATTATAGGCCTAAGATTAATTATCTAACAATAGAAAAATGATGAAATTAATACAAGGAGCGAATATGAATATAGTGCGTCAGCCATCTCATTTTCTCTGTGTCTTCCCAAACCAAGGGTAGACAACTCTGAACTTTTGAGTTATTTCCCTTTGTAAGATTTTTTTACATGTCCAAAAATGTAAATGAATCTTCAAAATTCAAACTGTTTATATAACAAAAAATCATTGATATTGCATATTATATCCATTTGTTGTCTACAGAAAACTAGTATTCTAAATAAGTTTTTCTTAATCGAAAGAATTCTTAAATAGTATAAGTACCATACACTGACTTAAGATATAAATTCAGGAATTTATGATATATACTTGGTTGAGCACCAAACGGGTTAAGCTCAAGGCCAGTTTTACATGCTAATTACATTTCTGGACTTTTTTCAATCAATTTTAACCCTCATCTAGATGAGCTACTCTCATTGAGTTGACAGGTCTCATCTACCCGGGTTTTTGAAATCAGTGTTATCTTTACACCAAGATGAGTTACTATCGCGAGTTATTGAGCTTTATCTACCCGAGACAACTGAAAGTGAGTGTAAATGTTTTGACTTAGATTTGAACCCTTATAATACGATTCCAGCATCCAAGCTTTTACTACTCATCCACCTTCGCTGCCTAATCAGGAATTTATAAGATAAAATATAATAAATAACTGACAGGTTTTCAAACCTAATCTAATCTATATAATCATATTATCATTATTTATTGAAAAATACATTATCATTATTTGCCAAGCTGGGACTAAGATTGAGTTGTAATTTGTAAATATTCTCTCCTGTTAAATGTATATTTTGAGAATGAGTAAAAGACAATGCTTACCATTAATGCCAAAACTTTCTTCCCAAGCACCAAGCCCTTCGGATACAATTCCATGATGTTTTAATATTACTTCAGACAAACAGCAAAAGGTAATTTTCTTTGAGGAATTCTCATTTACGGAATTGTCATCACCAGGGTTCTCCTTCAACTGAAATTGATATTCAGGAAATAAATATCTCATAAAATATAATTATTAATGGTTTTTCTAAAATTTAATACACCACAGCTTCCCTAGTAAAATCAAGGTTTTTATTTTTTAATTTGAGAGACATTAGCAGGCAGCAAGAGTCATCGGAATAAGATTAATAAATGATGATTATTAGATAGAATATGAATGTTGTGAACTGTTAAAAAGGTTAAAGAGTTTATGAACTAAAATGTTGTGAATGGAACAATGAGAAGGATAAGGACAATAGTCTAAAAAATAGATATACAAAATTCTATAATTAAAAAACAGTTCATGACTTAACATTTACTAATTTTCAGAAAATAAAAAAATAATTCTTACTAGTTTGATATTTGTTGTCCATCCATCAAAACCTAGATAATAAAATGCTAGCTCTTGGCATTTGGAAAGTGGCAATACTGAGGAAGCATCAGCTGATTTACTTCTTTTGGCACTGCTTATCTGAAAATGTAAAAAAGCAAAAAATAATTGAAAAAAAAAAAGTTTTGGGAATAAAGGTGGTAAAAAAACAAAGACAAAACAGTTTTTTTATAGAAATTGTTTCTCTGAAAGAATGTTTCAACAAATTGTTTCTTTAAAAGAATGTTAGTACAAAACCATATTTTACTACAAATTGTTTCGTTCTGAAAAATATTTCAACACAACCAGATTTTCTATGAAGAGCTTTTTAATATATAATAACTTGATTTGATATTAGATAACTCTAAAAGGTTTGATATGGCATAGAAAACAATGAACACATCATTTGTGTATTGCAGGTAAAATCTAAACATGTAAAAATAATTAAGAATACTTTAGTTCCTTGTTTTCATTGCAAAGATAAGAACGAAGAAGAGTAAAAGTTCAAATATAACTTAAATAAAGATAATAATCAAACCTCACCCAATAAATTCTAACATTCATTAAGTAGAACTAGATTCAGAGCGGAACATAGACTTTTTGTATTATCAAGTTGGGGCTAAAATAAGATCCAATTTTTAAATTCGGGGGCTCTGAAGACAACTCACAAGCAACCATTTTCTGGAAACTGAAACTTTTCCAATGCGTTTTAATTAGTGTACCATGGATGTATGGTTCAAGTCTAACTCCTGAAATTTCCCTTTTGCGAACAATAGGATTCTCAGAAACAAGTTTCTTTGAATGTCTTATCTTTGGCTTATCTTTTAAAGTGAAATTAACAATTCAGAAACAGGAAAACCATCTCTTACAAATTTTCTTTATTTATGAAATCATTGCCATAAATGTTTTGAATAGATTTTGCTACCATACTTGCATTGACACTTTTGTGAAATTCATAGAGTAAAACATTTCTTATATACTCCTTAGATGGGACAAAACATGGGTGACAAAATTTTGAAGAATATGAATGAAAAAACGATTATCTGAAAAAAGTCATATATTACTAGTACTAAACAATGTAAATCATTAATGAGTACAATTTTCAACATTTGTCCAAAGGTTTGGAGATTAAATTTGCACCAAGCTGATAGTTTAGTCATAGAAATCAATTATAACTACCAAACATTGTAAATCATTAATTAATACAATCTTAAACATTTTTCCTAAAATTTTGACATTACTCTTATACCAAACTAATTGATTAAGCACAGAAATACATTACAGCTACCAAACAATTTAAATCATTAATGAATACAATCTTAAACATTCGTTCTAAAAGTTGGATATAACTTTTTCCCCAAACTGAGACTTACCTTAACTGGGTGTCCATTGATAGAGAAATTTCCTGAGAGTTGCATTTTTGCCTTTTGTCTAGCAAAGTATGAATAGAAATTAACAAAAGCATAATAACAAGAATAAAAACCTGTTTGAGTGGTTTCAGCACTCTGTTCATTCTTGGCTTTTATTTTCACATTTCCTTCAGTGCCTTCTTCAGAATTTGATGTCACACTATGGTCTTCCAGCAGTGACGATGGACAAGGAGACGGCAAGGAGTTCATGACAGGAAAAATCCTGATTCCATAAAGCAGACCAAATTTAGAGAATGTTTCATATAAAATATTCTGAAAGAAAACAAACACTCCATTGTGAAAGGTAGCCAGCCAAAAAGTGTCGAACTAGAAGAGTTCAGATTATTGGAAGGAAGGTGGAAAGAGAATAGTTTTTAAATTATCTTTGGAAAAAGCATATGGAGAGAATCTTGAATTATAAGGACGGTGTGTAAAAAGTTAAATTCATTTTGTAGCTTTTATAGACAATGTAATGATATATATGTTGTAAAAGCACGTCCCTGGGATGTATGTGCTTGTGCACATCACAACAAAACGTTATTTTTCTTCAGACTAAAGCCCTGCCATGGCACCATATGATAAATAAATCCGATTTTCACGCCTTAGTATTGTGCCGTCACTAATTTCGTTCAAAAACATACACACTATTTTTGTACAAAAGTGGCTTGGAGAAATAATCATTTGCGCGCATTTTAATCGCAGGCAAGTCTTATATTTTGACCTGCAATGACGTGGCAAAATATTCTTTTTCAACCA
>JAYKTE010277498.1:0-11584 GCA_036873565.1 Xipholeptos notoides | reverse complement strand
CCACCAGGCTGGAAATCAAAACTGGTGAGGTTTCAGCTATGATCTACCATTCTTTCCTTCTCGGTCCCTCCCTTGATACATGAAAGGGCTAGACAGCATAGGGTCTGGCCCAAACCAAAACATGTAGTGAGTCTAATTAGTCAAGAGAGTTTTATGTACATTAAATTAATTAAGCTTAATAAATGTTAGAGTTTTTCCTGCTTTTCTTGCTTTTTATTGTCTGCTTCTGACAGAGACTTTCATCAACTCACCACTAGACAAAGTTACAACCAGATGAATGGCCATGATGGATTTGAGGCAATACATGTGGTAAAGGCTAGCCCTGAAAAAGAAAAGGCTACCTCTCTATATAACATTAGCTCATCCATAATTCCCACTTTGAGTGAAAATAAGGGACAAAATGAATTCTTCAATGTCAATCTCAAGCTAAGAAAATGCTAATATTTTCTCTCTATAACAAATTTAAATAATAAAGAAACTAAAATATCAATAATTTTAAAAAGTCCAAATATATTGACTTTTAACAATTGGTTATTGCAGTTTAAATGTTTTATTCAATTTCCTATTTTAATAATATTAAAATGTTCTTTTCTTTTTTTTTCAGGATGTTGCAAGTGGTAAGTTGTCAGTTATCTTTTACTTTTCAAATTTATAATTTTTTGCTATATCAATAGAAGGGTTTAAGAAACAAGTTTACTTTAGTTTCAATATTGCATGTACCAGATAATTGCACAATGTAAATCCTTATTTTGATTTGTTTGTTTGATAATATCTATATTAAAATAGAAGAGCAGAGTAAAATATGAAATCATCTATTGTGATATGCTTGTTATCTGTAGTATACATATATATCACTAACAATATTCCTTTGACAAGGTTATTTACTTCTTCAATGCTCCAGTCTTTGTTATACAAGTTCTTGTATAAAATATTTAAACTATTTTCATGACAGCAAATGTAAGATTCTTGAAATACTTCTACCATGCATTTTAAAAGCTACAGTTTCCCATATAATTACAAAATAAGAACCATAATGCATGAATTAAAGATTTAAATTCCATTGGAAATGATTCTTTTCCTGAAAATATTCATTAAAAACTTTGTGAAACCCTCAAAGAATGAAGTATTACAGGATTTTGGTGAAAATAACCAGTTGATTATTCATTTTTGCTTAAAAAAATCATTGGAAAATAAATTCTTTGCAGAAAAGTGCAAATTAATTTTATAAATGCACTCTACAATTTTGAAAGAATATCAAAGTAAAATATATAATCATCTCTGGCAATCTGTGGATTATGTTTGCAAGAATGTACTTGTGAGCTTCTGTCTTGCTGGTAACTACATCAGCAGTGAAATCAAATAGCCACTAGTTTTTATACAGACTGATAATTTTTCCTTGTTCTTTTATTTCATAATTAATAACATTTCTTATGCTGAACTCTTCTGTGTTCTTAATTCATAATTATGGTTCACCATCTCCAATCCAAGATATAACTGCATCAAATGTAGGTCAGTTTGTTTTTGATAAATTTTAAAGTTTTGAAATTGTAAAATGTTTAAAAAGTGGTGTTTATTTAAGTTGTATTTTTTAAAAAACATTAATGACCTGAAAACATTAAAGTGTATGTTTAGTTAAGGTTTACTAAATTAATTCTCTGATTATGTTATAAGCTTCCTGTGTTATAAATATCAAAGTTTAAATTCATATAAAAATTTGCAAACTTTTGCGCCCTTTACATAAGTTTTTTAATAACCTAAAGATTAATTTTAAAAATTGATTTTATGTATTGTTTTCTTTATAATGGAGGACATGAAAAGGTCGAATTACCATTGGCTTTCTGCATAGCCACTAAAATAATATTAAATATTAAGTAGTACACGTATTCAGCACTAATGGTCATAAATCTAGACTTATTTCTATTTATTATAATCTTTAAATGTCTATTCCGGTTGAAAATACTTAATGTAGTTATTTGATCTCGAATAGTTTGTGGCTTTTCTTGGCTATGATTTACATACCAAGTACTTGAGCAAAAGTTCTGCTTCTTGTTTATAATACCAAATGTTATCAGTTAGTGGTTTGTTTGTATTGAGGAATATTTGACAAACAATGAAAAGAAAAATGGTAAAACTGCTTTCTCATTATTGATAGAGCCTCAGAAGAGAAATATTGCAAATGTTACAGGCTCTGGGATATTTTATCTAACCTTTACAGCAATTGAATTTTGTGCATCATTTTCTCTGCCAATATTATTCTTTTCTCAATAAGTTCCAAGAAGAACACTAGTTTATCCTTTAACCAGCTAAAAACGAGGGAATCCATAGTTTTTCTAAGTGAATGAGAACAATTTGCTATTCAATCTTTAAGATGAAACAACTTCTAGAAAGCCTCCCTTGCTTTTAAAAATTCCCAATCAATCACATCCTCATAGAATGTGATGATTCTACTTATAACAGACAGCACTAACTACTGTCACATTAGAATTGAATAAAGATATCAAAATAAGATACAAACATAAATATTGAAAATTTTTGGCATAAAAACAACCATAAATAAGTTGACGTATGATTTAATTAAATAAATCAATTATAGAATTTTGAAGTTCTGGTCATAATTATAATACCATTAATTAACCATAAATTTTATAGTTTTAGTGTGGAGAAGTCCACTTGGGATTTTTTAATTAATACAAAGGGTGTTTTTGTTATGTTGTTTTTGAACAATTTTTGTAGAGAAAAAATTTTATGGAAGAAATCTAAGTTTAGCCGACATTTTTTGAAAAGTACCAGGATTTAGAAAAAATCCAGTATGACATATTATTAAAGTCATTATTTATTGGAATCACAAGTTTTCTTATCTTTTAATAGCTAATAATAGTTCACATACACCCTCTTTTATGCTTCTTATTTTTTACAAAATGAATAAGTAATAAGAACAAATAGACAAGCAACAATAACATGAATCTGGCACAAAATGACTCATCAGAAACTGGCATGGTGTTAAAATTGAACCACATAGGAATTAGAAATTATAATAATCAAAAGAGTATAAGTATTATTTTTGGACACCCATTATATTCTCTGGTCATACAGCAAAACAAATATAACTAAAGTTCAGGGTGTCAACTTACTTCTTTTTAACTATTTTCAGTTAAATTCAACTTCTCAGAGAATAACAAAGTATAGAAATTTGTGCTAATCTTTTATTTTTTTTTAAACTGAGAAACAATTTATATTGAGGCAGAGACATATTTCTTGTTCTTATTCGTACTAAGTCATCATTTCCTTCATTATTGACAGACGGAATGTGCTAGTGTGTTTATAATTTTAGATAGCATCTCTTTTTCAAGAATCATATCATCTGGGGTTTATCAGTTGTTATTTAGGAACCAAAGTTTTCTGAGTTAGGAATTTCGTTTCCCTCTCTCTTTGTTTCTTGTTGTGTACTCTTTTCTCGCTTCTATTTTCTTCTTTCTACGTCACTCTCTCATATCCTCATCCACTTCCTTCTTGTGTAGAAAAAGTTGCTACTAAGCAGACATCAAGGCAATAATGCACAACTTGTAAATGAATCTAGCTTTCTTTCTTTCTTTCTTTTCTTCCACCTTTTCTGTCAAATCATAAATAGTAACAATGGCTGACATGAAAGGAGAGTTCAAAATACCATTAAAAGAAATCAATAAAATATTGATTTAAGTTACATAACGAATTAATTCAAATTTCTGTGCATATTTTCATGCATATGAAAAAGGAAATCTCATTGATTTATCAGTAAAGGCTTAGGCTCTTCAATCAAACTCCAGACTAGTACTCTGAGGAAAGGTATACACTCTTCCCGTATGAACTAAGTAGTACTGGTAATATTGTTCTAACAGTTTCTTTTTAGAATCATGTGAAGATGAGGATTTTAGTTCAACTCAAGAGTTATAATTACTAAAATATATCTTTGTATTAAGATACTTGATTCTTTTGTTGTTCATTAAAAATAATAACATTTGTGGTTCCAATAAATGATGATATTTATTGAAACTAGTAAAATATTTGAAATTCCTATGACTACTTCTGTTCACTTACCAACCTAAAGACTTTATTCCATTGATGTGGATATTAAAAGATCACTTCCAATTCCAATGAATAATGATATTTATAAGAATTAGCCAAGTTTTTTTAATAGCTGTTGCTACTCTTATTCACTTGCCAATCAATAAGAATAACTTGATTTCATTAGTGAATAAGAAAACTTGTGATTCCAATGAATAATGATATTGACCAAAAATAGCCTAGTATTTTAAATAGTCTCTGTTACAAATGTTTATACTGACATCTGATTGAATTGTTTCTATCCCTGACTATATATGTAGTTTTCCAATTATAGACAAATATAACCACCATTAAACAAAAATACTATATTTTTGGCATAATAGGTATATTTTCAGAAAATGAAAATTACTTTTTGTAATAGGAAGAGAGATACATTTTTTGTAGATCCAAAAAAAAGAGTTTTTACAATATTGTGTGTCAAAAAATAGGTTTTTTTTGTGTGTGTGTATTTGCCTAAAAATAACCAAAAACAAACCATTTTTATGTTTATTCATTTTTTTTATGTATTTATCATCTTTAAAAAAACATAATAATAAAACTTTTGCTCAATTTTGTTTATAAGAATACGGTTAATCAAAAAGTGGTAACAAGTAGATGTCATTACCGAGGTCCATCCAAAAAATTGTTAGTATCTCTTATTTTTATTTTTCTCAATCTGCTCTGAGGTTTGAGTAAACTTTGATAATCTATTCAAATATCTAAGTAGATTGAGAAAATAGATTTTTAGGAAATCATCAATTATAGTTGCAGCAGCAGCACTACTACTAGTAGTAACAGTAGGAGTACTAGTACTAGCGGATTATGTCAGTGTTACTAATAAAGTCGATAATGAGGGAATTTTCAAAAATTCATAAGTAGTATTGTTTTATCCCAAATGTATTCATTCGATTAGGAGAATGTGTTTTAGTGAAATTAGTCAACATTTAGAAAAGGTCTGCAAAATATGCATTTTATTGCAAGACTTTTGATTGTTCAATAGGGACTCAATAATTGTCTATCTATTTAAATCATAATTTGTCATTATAGAAATCCTTGATAGAAATTATAAAATGAACTGTAAAATTTTATAGCACTCCTTAAAAGTAATCTAGTCTAATAGTACTAAACTAATAGTAATTGGTTAACAGGTGTATATCTGTTTCAGATGAGGTTTGTTAATTAGTATTGAAATTTCTTTCTTTGTTATATACACAATGTAGTATTATTTAGTCTTATTTAGGTCTTTGCATAACAAAATGCTCACAGGTAATAAAAATAGATTTATATAATTTCTAAGTGACAATCATCTGCAGACTATAGATTCAATCATGACTGCAAGCAGAAATAACAAAGAATATTTAACATAGATTAACAGTGCTTACAGCATGTGAACAATATGATTAACTAAAGGATTTAGTTCACCATTCCATGAAGGCTTCCAAGTATGACATAAAGATCCTAAAGATTGGCAACCCACACTTGAAGAACACATTGACCAAAATATCACTTATATAACAATGAAGATGAGAAAAAGTCTGCATAATCTAAATAAAAAACTTGTATGTAACATGAATTTTCATAGTTTACTTATAAACCAAAATAATGTTTATTAAATTTCTTAAATAATGCCAACAAAAAAATTAATATAGCATTAAATCTAAACTTATATACAAATGGAACTTTGTGTGTTCGTTCCCTATGAACTCTAAAATGGCTGAGCCAATTTTCTTGAAAATTTACGGTTGTATTTTATGTGTCTGAGAGTGTTCTTAGGTGTTATTTCAGCATACCCTCGATAGGTATCAAAAATCGATAATCCAAAAAATCAGCTTTTAGAAGGAATGGTCTAATTTAAACAAAATTTTGTACACTCTTACTGTCTAGCATTGAAAGAATTGTCCAAATGCTTCATGATTGAAGACCCACAAACTACTTTGCCAATTTTTTTCTAGAGACTTGAAATTTGATACATGGAGTATTTGGACTTTTCGAACAAATTCTATTTGGATTTCAGTCAGAAAAATAGCTGATAAGGGATCAAACGTAACTCCTGAGCAAAGATGAGAGCAATATTGCTCATACTCTATATAGGAATTGATACATTATGAAACAAAGAAATTAAATCATAGTTTTATTCATTTTTTTATTCGACTGGAATGATGTTTTGGAACTTAGGCTAAATGTACAATATTATTAGTTTTTTAGAATTACAAAATACTTCTATATGAAAATAGATAGTTGTAGAGAAAATAAGATGTGAATATATACATGTTGCATACTTATTATAATGAGATTACAAATATTCACTTTAAAGCTATTCAAACTTCCTGAATATCAAAATAACATAAAGGGGTTTGTCATCACTGTAGGAAATTTGCTTCTTCAAACAGAGCAAAGACATATCCACTTCTGTTCAGAATTATTTGGCTGCTTGTCGCTGATTGATGCATCGCAATTCTTTTTATTTATTTACAAGATGTGAGTTGCAAAAGCAACAAATAAAAGAAAAAGAAGAGGAAGGGGATAAAAAGAGGAGGGAAATGAAGAGCAAAAAAAAAAACAAGAAAAAATAAAGGAAAGAAAACAAAGAAGAAGAAAAGGATAAAGCAGAAAATAAGAAAAAAGAAGAAAAAGAAAAGGAAGAAAAAGACAAAAAAGGGCAAAGAATAAGAAGAAAAGGGAAAAGAAGAGGAAGTAAAAGAAACTTCTTGGAATATTGTACTTGTATTCTTATTCGAAACTCTCATCATGCTTGTATACAATTATCTACCTATCTATCCATCCATCCATCTATCTATTTATCTATCTATCTATTTAAGCCTATTTCTATCTATCTATCTATCTATCTGTTTGTCTGTCTGTCTATCTACCTAACTAACTAACTTTTTCTATCAATCTCAGTATAAAAATGTTTTGCATTAAAAATCTAGAGTCTCTACATCATAAAGTCGTCCTCGACCCTTGACTGAGTTCTGGAACAGTGTTGTAGCCAAGCAATGCTTCCTTCATGCGGCTTCAGATATTAGAACTATTAAGTCAAGTCTGTCACTAAGTCTATTAAAGCTGGCTTTATGCTACAAATCTGCTTTGTCCTCAACTTATAAAAACCCTGCATTTTTTTGAGACTGTCTAATGGAGCACTCAATGGGGAGATGGCTATTTGCTAGGACTGAATAGGGAGTAAGACCCAATAGCTAAAAAGGTCAGGATTCTACACCTATAAGCATTTATTCTTACACATTAGATTGTTTTTAGTTATGGAAGATCTTAATGATATACAATATTATACATTTAGCCAGTTTTCTTTTAATGCTAGCCAAGTCTGATAACACTAGACAAATTCTTAATTGTGTAAATGATAAATTGTTATAACAGTAAAAGAAACTGTAATTAGTGTTCTTAATTTATTGATATATAAAGTTTCTTATATGATAAGAATATAAGATCTACATATATATAAGACATAATATAATACATATATATTAGATAGATATATATAAGATATATTGTAATAAGAAGAAAAACATGATTTAAAGAAAATGTTAATCAGTCTCAAAACCAGAAATTATTAGGCTATGTACCCAAAGCTCTATATTACTCTAGATTTTTTATTCTGTGGCATACACTTGGAGTGGTAGAAAAAAAAGAAGCAAATAAATGCCAATACTCCCTTGAACATCATACTATATTTCCCATGTGAATATGTTGCCCATTTGTGAGAATTCAATAATAAAAACATGATCTTTAATAAAATGCCAAGGAATATTGTCACAATATTGAATAAAAATCTGAGTTGTAATGGGTCACGTTATAGATCAAAGTTAGCCAAAATTTTAGCATTGAATTTCTGAATTACGATTGAAATAATGAATTAATGCAACCAAATTTTGTTTGGGAAAAATTACGGTAACATTTGTTATGATTCTATATACAATTTTTTTCAAAAACTTATGCTCACCACGATTACAAAGCATTAAATGTGTTTTTTGTTCCACTTACAAAATGGAATGAAGTGATGAAATAAGAACTGACAAGTGTGAAAAAGGAATTTAAGTGTAAAGAAATGAGAAGAAAGAAGAAAAAAGAAAATATTAATCTTTTAAAATAAGCAACTCTCTTTCCTATTTGTACTTGTTTAAACATGTTCATAAAATGAGCATGTGCAGTTTTTTAGCCTCTACTTAATACCACAGTTAAATAAATAGCTGTTTAATGACTAGAGTAAAAAACTCAACACAAGAATTTATCAACAAAATATTTCATTATTTTTCTTAAAGTCATGGATAAATGTTTCATATTTATTTTGCATCTTAACTCATTCACACCAGAGAGAAAACTACTAAAAAGATTTCCTCAATATTTTCCCTCCTCTTCCATGTTCTTCTGATGATGTCACCTCCTGTTTAATACACTCAGTCACTCTTACACCCTCTTCATAAAAGTTGTAATGGTACCACAAAGGGTTAGTAAAAAGGTAAAAAATATGGGTTGTATTTAATACTAACCATTCCTACATTGCAATATATTGTCTTTCCTTTTCTATTCCTAACCTCATCTGGGAACTCAGATGAAACACACTGGTCATATACATGGCCATCTACGAATTCCTCTCCCTTTCCTTTCACTCCTTTTCTCTCCCTGTGCTTTAGAATAGAACACAAGGGCAAACCAAATCGTCATGTTCTCCCTACAATCATTAAAACTTCTCAACATTTACATGTAGAAAATAAACGTTTTACAAAAATCAATTTTGTCATCCTGCTTTCATTCTACAAGCATTACAAAGGTAACTTCTTCAAATATTTCAAAAACTTCACCTATCTGGCCAATATCTGGTTCATGCTTTAATAAGCAGTTAGGTTAACTATTCAATTTTTTTAAGCATCAAAAAGAACAATGTACCAAAAGTTGTGTTTTAGAACTTTTACAATTATTTTATCCAATCAGAATATTGCTAGCTTTTTCCCTAATAAGCGACACCAAATCTTGTCTGGTGATCTTAAACATTGTTTATGGTGTATTTTAGATTCTTTCATTTCATTCTAAAGGAAACCACTGTGATAATGGTCACAGCGGCTAAGTGTATTAATATATAGATTGTGTAAAAATACTTGGCTTCATCGCTATACATGTTGAAACTAAAATGTAAGAAAACCTATTACTAATGGACAAAAACTCATAAATATAAACGATAAAAGACCATTAACTAGTATGAAGGAAATGATATATAAAATATATAGCAAAGATTGCTCAATAAATTATGTTGGGTTGATATTTAGATCAATAAAAGAGAGGATTAATGGTTATAAGAGGTTATACACAAAACCCATTAGAAATGAAACAAGTAGGAAAAACTCGAGAAGTCTTCAGCAGTAGCACTTCATAATGCAACAAAAAACTCATAAAATAGATCTAGCCAATGTAGAAATAAAATTATCAAATTAAAATAAATCTAAGTAGCAGAATAAATGAAGAAGCACAAATAATGTCTGTAATAAAATGGACGCAACACAACTACACTCTGTGTAAAACACATTACTATAGAGAAAATAATTCAAGGGTTTGGGGAGAAAAAAAGTTTTATCTTGAGATGATAAGGGGTTGATATTCTTGTGGTTAACATGATTTTGTTTAGTTTTAAATATGAATAAAATCTAACACATTGGTGCTGATTTTAGCTAGTTGGCAAGTGAACAATAGTAACACTAGTAATTGAAAATATTTTGCTATTTTTCCTAAATTTCATTATTCATTAGAATCACAATTCTTATTATCTATTGAAGATACTCAAGGTTTTTAAAACACTTGAACAACATTTCTGGAAAAATATTCAAATTTTAGTAAAAAGAGTAATTTTTAACAGCTTCATAACAGTCTTACACCTAAAAAAAAGACTAACTCATAATCACAAACTAAGGATTTTTTTTATTCCCATGGATAATATCAATTCTAATTCTTGCTCTTGAAAAGTCTTTACAAGATCTTTGTACCATACATTCAGAAATTCAACTTTCATTATCTGATTTATTCTAAAATGAATAGTGCTATGGAAAGATGGTGAAACAGCACATACTGCAAATATTTCACTTGGTTTTTTTAATGAAATTTTTCCCGAAAATACTTATCTTCACAGGAATTTGGCTGCCCAAAATCTCCTGACATAAATGTTTGGGATTTTTACTTGTGTGCAGTCGCGTATCAAGGGGAGGAGTTTTTCCCCTTCGGGCGGCACATTCCAATAGGGCAGCATTTTAAGGGGGTAAAATTTAAAAAAAAAAGAGCCATTTAATTTAACAATTGTTTTTCATAATTTGAGTTATACATTTCTTTTGTTTTGAAAATTCTTTTCTTTGACGATGGCTAGTGTATTGTATACGAGTCCTGCTATAAGATAAAAGTCTAGGACTAATATCAGTCTAAAATTAGATCCTTAATTGTAGTTCAATGAAAATAAATATTTTGAGGACTTATTGGAATTTTGAAGGTTAACGGATTATCAACAGTCAGAGGGGGGGGCAATTCTTGATTTTTGATTCCTGCTTTTTCATGAATCTAGAGACTGTCATTCTTCACAATAAATTGACGATTAAAAAATGTTGTTAATGAGTTTTCGACAAACACAGGATCTGGTTCTTGTTTTGAAATTATAAGTGAACAGCAACATTTTGAACAGCTTTAGGGTTAGGGTTATTATGTTCAGAAACTCAGTTTACCTATCATTATCATTTTTTTTTTCAAAAATAAACAATGCTGTAGGAGTTTTTTCAAATGCAAATTTCTATGAAATTGAACAATGAAATATTTTCCAAATTTAAGAGACAGTCACAATAATTTCAAGACTGTCACAATAATTTAACAATTCAAAAATATTGTTATTGAGTTTAAGAACACAGGATATGGTTCTTGTTTTGAAATTACAAGTTCATGGAAACTTTCTGAATACACTGTACTATGCTTATTAAAAAAAGAGAGATATTTTTTTAAAAGAATTCATAAATGAACAAGACTCTTCATTATTTTAATATTTCTATTTTCAGCTAATCCCCTAAAGGACGCCATCATTATATTTGTTGTTGGTAAGAAACAATTTTCTTATAATAAATTATATACATTTTAAAAAGAAACAAAACACATATTGTATGCCTTTTATGATTCCATTTGACATTTCACCTAAAATGAATCTATTTTTGAAAATTGCAAGATAGATTTTTTCAGAAGTTAACATTCAAAGTAAGAAGAAAAATTGTTCTTATTGCTTTCATTTTTTTTAGATTAATTACAGAGTTTAAAATTTTACCACTACCTAGTATCAACTTCTTCAACATATAAAAAGAAACAATAATCAGCATTTATGATTATTTTTAAATTAGAATATGAAAACGCAATTGAAGGTTAAAAAGATGACAGCATGTGGTAAAAACAACTTCACCAATTGCTTTTTTCATTCATTTTTATTCATTTATCTTAATATTTATTTAATATCGGATCAGCCTTGAAATATTAT
>JAYKTE010277387.1:0-11585 GCA_036873565.1 Xipholeptos notoides | reverse complement strand
CATCCCCCCCAAAGATAAGAGTGACAATCGACAGAACCCAATACACGGACACGTGTGGGGAGCCGACGACGACGATACTTATATTTATGTGCCTATATGTGCATGTCTACATGTGTATCTTAAACTTTGACTTTGCAGTTAATAATGCCTGAATCCACATTAATACAAAACAAATAACGTTTACGAAATTTTAATTAA
This sequence comes from Xipholeptos notoides, assembly GCA_036873565.1. Lineage (NCBI taxonomy): Eukaryota > Metazoa > Mollusca > Cephalopoda > Idiosepiidae > Xipholeptos > Xipholeptos notoides. Next base: position 11,387 of record JAYKTE010277387.1, on the reverse strand, counting down.
AAAAATGAGTTATTTAGATGCCACATTGTCAATTTCTTTGTTTTCGCGTTTTTGTTTTTTTAATTATTATTATTAATTCGAAGCATTTTTATTGCGGGACTTTTTGTTTTTCTTTTGCTGAACGAAAAATGTCGCCATAAAAATGATTTTTCACTCTGTCGTTTTGAGCTTAGGCGGATATCACGACTACTTCGTCGTAAAAATGGCGCCATACTTTTTCATGGTTTCTGTTTTTGCATAATTTAGTGCCTCAATGGTGTGTTTTTAATTGCTTCTATTCAATGATCAAACTTATGAACTATGCACTATCAAACGTAGACACCTAAAGATTTTTTTTCAATCATTCGAACCAAAAAAATCAATGCCAAATATTATCTATATTCTTATACTTCAAAAAAAAAAAAAAAAGCAGGAAAATTTTTTTTTTCTCTTTCTCTCTTTTTTATGAAGAGTGAATCTTGTTACAACTATTGGAATAGGGTGGATTTTTGTGCTAAATATCTACAAAACGCAACTTTAATGTATAATCAAGCTCGCTAAATAGACTTCTAAATATGCTTTTTAATTTTTTTTCAGTAACTGAATTAAGATGAAAGAACGAGCCAGGTTAAAATTAAGTCTGTGCAATTGCTTGTTCTATCAACAGAGTTCATTAACGTTGTAGAAAGATATGGAGAAAGCATCAAATAGAAAAGAAATTACTTTATCTGAATACCCGATGATTCCTATGAGTCTGGGTAAATTTACCGTCACTCCTTTATCCTATATGTATGTATGTATTTACATGTATGTATGTATGTATTTATGCATGTGTGTAAATAGAGGGTGTTCCAATAACTTGGACAGAAGTTATAGAACTTGAATCAATAGCGCATCTAAAAATTATTTAACGAATTAATATTTATTTTGCCTTGGAAAAAAGTTCAACCTTTTCAATAAAATTGGGGTGTCCACTTCGGACAGTAGATACGTGAGTTCGAATTCTAGTTGTTCCGTAACGTTTGCATTTGAACTATTACTCCTTGGAAAGGTATGAATCCCCATACTTCCTCGTTCTGTGTTAAATAGTGAATTTGGTGCTATTAATAATAAATTGTGTCAACGACAGACCGTTTATCAAAAATGATTGACTTGCATTAAATGAATGAAAAGGTTGATATGCCGTAAAACAAACTAGACAAGCTAACAAATATGAAACTTTTTGAATAAAAACAAACTAAAGTAAAAATATGATCCTAGAATGACAGCACTCTATAAGCACTCTCCACGGCTTGCTGGTCATGTGAAATCTTAAGATCTGCTGACAAATCTTGAAATAGTCAGAGAATTAATTACGATATAAAAAAATGGGTGAAGAACGCAATTGATATAAAGGAAAGAAGACGATAAAAATCTATTCACATCTGTGGCCATTTTAATTTTAAAAAAATTTGTTATTTCTAACTGAAACCGTGTTCAGAATTTTTGTTAAAGTAATTTCTATTTTAGAAATGCATAGAATGTTAACTAGATGAAAATGCAACTACATCCAGATAATGAAACATTGAAATCAATTTAGTTAAGTGATATTGCCAAACTAATTAAAAAAAAAGTTAACTGTTAACAGAATAAGAAATAGACAAAATGAAAGAGTGGAAAGAGATATTGCAATTAAAACAAGTAAACAGACAGGAAAGAATTATAAAGAAGCATCGTAGAAGATAGATAAAAGAGAAGGAAAACGAAGAAATAGACGAAAAAGAAAACTAAGTTTTGGTGTGTTTGGTTTATCAATCCTTGTGGCACATTTAATACCAATTCTTTAAATTTCTATAGAAAACATTTTGTTTTAAACGATTTTGTAGACACGATCTTTGGAGGCAAACAGATCTTAAGTTGTAAAAACCTGACGTATTATTGTAAAATAAAAAAAAATGAAAAATAAAATTTCTTATCCCCACCTTTTTTGATTTTTTTGGTTGATACATTCTTTGTGGGAAATCAGTGGCAAAAAATGATTTTATGAACGTACTAGTGTTAAAAATAACGGATTTTGATATCACAAGAGTTGATAAAATAGTCTGAATAAAGAAATGGCATGAAAAAATGTAATAGATTTGTTTAAGGAAATTAATATATATATATATATATATATGTGCTCTAAGCATAACTGATTTTAACATGACAAAGGCTTATAATCTGAATAAAAAACATCATGAAAAATCTGTTATATTTTTAAAAATCTTTCATTGAACTTTTCGAGCTAAAAAAATAACTTTATTTTGTAAAATTCAATTTTTGAAAACAATTTTAAACTGAGCGAATGTTTTTGTAAAAGTTAAGATTTTGTGAATTATCATATATTCCTATTTTTTTAATTTATATTTTTTTTAACTAAGCGAATGTGATATTTTTCTAAAAGTTAAGTATTTGAGTTTAAGGATGAATAAAAGTATGAGTCATGTTAAAGTTAGAAAAAAAAATCAATTAATTTAAACAATATCAAAACAGATTTTAGCGTCTAATTCTGTATTATCCGAAATGGAAGATATGCCACCTGTGCCAAAAATGAAGATTGCCTATGCACGTTCACACCGATAGAAAGACTGACTTAAATACTGACTGATGGTTCAGTATTTAAATCTTTCAATTATTGTAAGTGCAGTAATCTCATTTGGTCTCCGAGCAAACATTGATATTAATTTCCAATTTGCAATATAAAGAAGAGAATCGCATAATTTTCATCTCGATTGAAAATTATTCTAATGTGTGATTTAAAGTGCACAGACGATCAACACAGTTCTTTTTTCTGGTGATGCAACCAAATTCTAATTGAATAATTCATTAATATAACATAAAACCACAGTAGCAATAAATATTGGAAGGCTTCTATTCGACATTTTCTAATTGAATAATACATTAATATAATACAAAACCAAAGTAGCAATAAATATTGTAAGGTTTCTTTTTAACTAATGCAACAATGAAATAAAAAAACACGACACAAAAATCAAAAAAGAAAAGAAAAGAAAAACAAAACACGCGCCCACAAAATAAATGAATGAATGAATAAATAAATAAATAAATAAATAAATAAACAAAAACAAACTAGAAGTTACAAGAACACTGGTTTTTGGAATACTAGAGATGGGACTTGATCATTTGGTTGTATATTCGCGATTTTGTGGCTTGAAAAAAATTTGCAGTGTCCATATGTGTTCCTTGGTGACTCTGTCTTGACTGTGATCGTCTATAAGCGGATAGACAAAGGAAAACGAAGCAGGAATAATTCAAGACGTTATCTAAAAGATTTACGAATTCATTAAATACTTTATATTAACTACTTTATATTTCAGTATTCTTCTAAAGTACTTTAACTAACTAACTTGTTACAACGGGGGCCCTGTAAGATACGTCAGGCCATCATGGCCGATTAAAAAAAGAGGGAATGAGAGAAAGGAACCCACACGGGACTTTCACAATCATCATAGGATGTCACATTTACTCTCTCTGAGTGGCAATATTGCCTACAAGATATAACAATTTATACGAGGAACTTTCCAAAAGTAATATCTCCTATTTTTATCCTGCTCGGATTGATCAAAGGGTAATGCAAATTGCATTGTTATGATGACTGAACTAATGCATTCATGACCTAAAAGTATCATCTTTCTATTGACAGTGTGAGACACTAAGAAAGTACCCCCAGTCATGGACGTGCTTCAGAGGCAGAGATGCGTCATTGAATGGTTCCATGCAGAAAATTTGAAGCGATCAACCTTCACTTGCATTTGTTGAACGTTTACGAAGCCGATGCAATTTATGTCAGGAGATGAATTTTTCAATTTCCGAGTGGCGACAGAGATGTGAGTGAAAAACACACTCTGAACACGAAAATGAACCACCTTGTTCATCGCTGGTAAAAGTGCATTGAGAATGGTGGTGACTATATAGAAAAATAAATTCCGGAACACAAAAGGTCGCTCGTTTTAATGGTATCACTCCCATTTTCGTTGCTCTTCAACTTTTAAAAAATGACTTTAAAAAAGTTTGGAACGACCCTGGTACTTGATTCTTGAAATATCAAATCATCGGTTGACTAGCAAAATCTACCTTCTCCCCCTCCATCTCTCCCCATTCCATCTCTTTCTCTCTCTCTCTTTCCCTTTCTCTCTCTCTTTGTCTCTATCACACACACATAAACACACACACACACAAACACACACACACACACATACACACACACATACACATAAATTCAGGGATTGTTCTCGTCTTGATGTCATTCGTTTCCCGTTTTTTGTATTTTTAAAAAGAAAACTAGAAAAACTGGTTTAGTCATGAAAAATGACCACGACTTTTTTCATTGACTTGATTAAATGATCATAACACAAGGTCCTTCTAGCTTTGAAAGGATAAGAGTAATATGTATGTCTCTTACTAGCAGTATATTCCGGCGTTGCCCATGCAACTATAAAAAACAAAAACAAAAAACTATATATATATATAATATATTGGGGGAGGCTATACCTAGTTTTTTTTGTTTTTTTTTATATATTCAGACAACTTTCATTAAAAAGAATTTATGTATATATATATATATTAAGACAAGTTTCATTAAAAAGAATTTTAATTTTCCTTTTTTAATATTTTTTTTATTCGATTGTTTCTTGTTTTCTAAGAAGTAGCTGGGTTGCGTGTCTTAATATAATTTCCAAGCTTTTTTTCAAACGTTTTCAATCTTCCTAGACACTCAACCCAGCTACTAAGTCTCTCTTAGAAAACAAGAAAAAATCAAATTATAAATATTAAAAAGGAAAATTAAAATTCTTTTTAATGAAACTTATCTGAATAATGATATTCTACATAAATTTACGATATATATATGTTATATTTACTTGGTCGAGCACAAACCAAAGTTAGGCACACATCCATTTTTGCGTGCTCATTATATCTCTGGGCTTTTGTAATCAGTGCTGTCCTTCACCTAGATGAGTTACTCTCCCGAGTTAACGAGCCTCATCTGCCCGAGACAGCTGAAGTGAATGCAATGGTTTCAATTGGGATTTGAACTCGTGTAATACGATTCCAGAGACCAAGGTTGTTCCAATGCACCAACCTATTCAAGTGTTTAATTAATATATGACTATAAAAAGAAATCTGTCTTTGACAGATTTTTGTGCCCTATACATTCCCCCATTTTCTAAGCTGTGCCGTTCAAACCTTCCATAGCTAAATTAGGCCAATGGATACTTTTTAACCTCAAGTCCACCAATATTTTGCACTTTTTGGTATACTTTTCGTTTGTTAGGACCTCAGTTTTGCAGGGTCGATTAGATCAGTGCAGGCGCTTCATAAATCGATTTTGAACGCTGCATCAATCCTTGTGACTCATTGTGCGACTCACATGATCGATATCTTCCGATTTGGACTGGGTACAAGCCAGACTCGAAATCCCACCTATCCACTACGGAAGTTCTGAAAAATTGGCAATGATTATATTTACTTTCTTTTCTTTTATTGGGCATTTATAACACCAACAATGATTTATATAAAAAGTGGTAATTAATAATTAAAATATAATAAAACAAGCTGTAAAAAGAGTCTTCGAAAAATAGGACAACGTCATCTAACAAAATATTTATAGTAAAAATTTATGAAACGCCTATCTATCTATCTATCTATCTATCTACACAGAAACATACACAAACACACAGATATATACATGTGTATATATACATACATATATATGTATATATACATATACATATATGTGTTTGTGTGCGTGTGTGTAAATATATATGTATATATATGTATATGTATATATACATATATATGTACACACACGCATGTGCGCGCGCACGCACACACACTCACATATATATATGAACGGGTATATAAACTAGATTAAATTAATGTGTTTTGTTAATTTCTATACAAATTTTGAAATGAATCATATGTGAAAAAAAGAATGCAATATTTAAAGGTAACATTTATAAAATTATTTTTAGAACCCATTACTTTTAACTAGCATTGCATTTTTTCAATGTCTAAAATCTAGTTTAAAAGGAATTATATGTGAAAAAAATGCAATGTTTAAAGATAAGATTTATTAAATTGTTCTTAAAACCCGTTACTTTTAACGCATTGTGATTGTTCTCGTCTTGATGTCATTCGTTTTCCCGTTTATTTTTCGATTTTTTAAAAGAATTCCAGAAAAACTGGTTCAGTCATAAAAAATGGCCACCACTAGTTTTCATATAAAGGAGAAAAGAAAAATTAACACAAGGTAGGATAAAATTTAAAAAAAACATTTTTTTAAGTAATTGTTTACTTATTACACTTTGTGCTCTCTGAAACAGAACCTAGCGCCCCTTAGAAGCGTCATTTACCTCATATTAAAAAACTATTAAGAACAAGAGCCCAATAAATAAATTAAAAAATTAAAAAAACAAAAAAAACACGCACACGGTCAAAATATTACAAGCAAAATAAAACAAAACAAAAAGAAAATTTTAAAAAAGCAACCCTGCAAAACAAAAAGGAAAACATTTCCGCCATTTTTTTTTTTTATCTCATTATATTCGAGATACCCTTTTCTGCTTCATTGGAACGAAACAAATAAATGGTTATTGGAGTTGTAGTCTGGCCTATTTCCAGTTTCGTCTCTTTAGATATTCGAAAACGTAAGATGTGTCTGCTGACTAACGGTCTGTGAATATTTGGGGAACAATTAACGATACACTCGAATAACGAATCAAGGGCCTTTGCATCATTTGCAAAACGGAATTGATGAATAGATAAATTCAAATAGTATTGACTGGCCATTCAATAGATCGAAATATAGACATTATCATGATCAATTGAGTAAGCATTCACCCTTTGCTTCTAAACGAAAATGTGGTTAGATTAAAAAAAGCTATCAGTATTTCATAGACTGAGAACTCAGTTTGGACCGAAGCAAGTTTAGTTTTAGTGTAGTTTTCGACATATCACTTCACGGCACTTCACTGAACGATGGCACTTGTTTACAATCTACTAGAAGTATTGCCTAGCTTGGTTAGTTTAAGTTTTAGTTTAGATTACGGCATATCAAAATTTTTGTCATTTAATGCCGGAACGACCATTTACAACAAACGTTCTTTCTTTATACAGTTTTTTTTAATTAATAGTACAATATTAACAATTCAATCCACAGCTGGAGGGAATGTTGGGCTTCATACCTTTCCCAATGGGGATTAGTCCGAATGTGACCGCTGATAGGTTCTAAACTGGCGTATCATTATCCCAATGTACAAGTGCCTCGGCTGCGTAATGTTGCATTATAACATTATTAGACGGTAGAATAATATTTGTTTTCTTAATCGTTGGTTTTAGTTACAGGCCACCGAAGTTGATAACACGTTTTCTGCACTCGTGGATTTTTCGTGGTTTTCGTGTCATTTGTCATATAAAACGGAAGATGCTGCTGTCAGTTTTCTTTAAAAGTTGGTATGAACAGATGTGGACACACGGGTCATCTCCCACCATCTACACGTGTAAAATATTCAATTATCACTTGTGATACGTACCACTGTACGATTGCATTTGATTTGACTAAAATGCACGCGTTTGTGTTGTCCGAATTGAAAACAGTTACTTGCTGTTAACTTTATACGCACGGAGCCATATAGATGGCGAAGGTGACGAAGATTATTATATAAAGAGTCGTTTCTTTCAGTAGATGATAAGTGAATTTCAGAACCGTAAACCGTCGGCTTTGTACCGCATCCCAGGCCTCTTCGACTCCCTCTTGACTCTACCCCTTTCGTTTACTTGCGTAAATAAACAATCTATTTACGATCTTACTACAAGAGTTTGTTGTTGGTATACAGCATAAGTCCAAAATAATCAGACTGGCTATATACTAAATCATACATTTTTAAAGCAACATCATGTATTAAATTGATAGAATATATAATAGTGTGACTAAATAGAGTTCATACAATGACTCACAGGGGTTCTCCACTCAACATAGTCACCACCATTTTCAATGCACTTCTGCCAGCGATGAACGACGCAGTCCATTTTTGCGTCCGGGGCCAATGTTTTTACTTGCATCTCTATCGCCACTATGAAATCTACGAAACCATCTTCTAAGTGTGCTGGCATCAACTGCATCGGCTTCGTTATAGTTCAACAGTTGCAGTTGGATGCTGACGACTGGTTCAATTTATTCAGCATGGTAGAATTCAATGAGGCATTTCTGCTTCTGAGGCACGTCCATGACAGGTGTTGGTTTCTTAGAGTCTCACCCTATCGATATCTGCAACAGAGAGATGAAACTCCCAGGTCATGAATGCATGAGTTCAGTCATCATAATTTATTATTTCTTTCCTTTCTTTCATTCTTTCTCCCCCTTTCTTTCTTTTTGGTATCATTATTTCCTTATTTCTTTACTTAATTCTATTCTTTCTTGATTTTCTTTTCCGTTTATTTTCTTTCTTTCTTTCTTTCTTTCTTTCTTATATATCATCATTTCCTTGTTTCTCTACTTATTTAATTTCATTTCTTTCTCTCTTCTTCTCCATTAATTTTTCTTTCTCTTATTCATTCTTTTTCATTGGTCTTTTAATTTAATTTCTTTTTTTTCTTTCTTTCTTTCTTTCTTTCTTTCTTTCTTTCTTTCTCATATCTTTTCATGCCACCCAATTCCATTCCATTCTCATCCTTTATTCTTAGTTCTTTAAAGACTGCTCCCTAGTTCTTATCTCCGCCTATTGTTGTCAAATCTTCCCTATTTGGAACGTCTTGGAATAAAAAAGATCTTGATAAAATAAACACCAGATAGACTCGTATCATTTCCTTGTGTTCTGAACTTAGATTCTCGATTACTCCTCCCACATGTCCTCTCCTTTTCCTTCTACTCCTCCTTCTTGTTCGCATCATTTTCATCATCCTCGTCAGACTACTACCCCCCCCCAACAATCTCGTAAAATAGTACCCAGGATACAGGTACAGTTTAATGTCTGGCCCAGGATGGGAAGAAAGAGAAGGAAAAGAGAATGGGGATGCATAGAGGCGGAAGTGGCACAACGAAAAGCAAACAAACAAAAGAACGTATCTTGTAATAAATAAAATGAAAAAATTACCAAAAAAGCAATTCCCCCATAAAAGATGGAAGAAATTAATAGCGAATATAGCTAGAAATCAGTCGACTAAGATGAAAAATGAAGACAGAGATAAATACTGCCCAAATTAAATAAAGGGGAAGAGAAAAAAAGAAGCGAAAGAAAGTAAACATTGTCCAGGCAATCTGATAATGTTGAAGTAAATAATAATATCATAACGAATGAATTAATGAAAAAAAAATATGGATAAAGAATAGGCTAAACTTAGAATGAAGTTGATTGGATGAAATGCAACAAAGAAATGACTGCATATATCTAAACATAAAAAAAAACACGTTGAACAAAGCCCTGCAAGTAATCGTTGCTGTGTACGAGAAGAAGAAGAAGAAGAAGAAGAAGAAGAAGAAGAAGAATGAGATTTCAATATGGCAGCTCAAATCAATATTATATAATAATGAGATCGTATGTTTATTTATTTATATTCACTGTGTCACGTTCTGAAACCAACTATTAGCCATAAGAGATTTTTAAAAAAATCATGTCGTTAGAGCCCAAGCATTAAACTAGACTTTCGCTAACTGAGTAGAATAGTTATTTGAAATAGTTCGTTTTATTAATTAATGTATAAAATTTAGGCCGAATGGATTTATACGAAAAAAAACCCCCAAAAAAACCAACAAACAAATAATATCTTAAGAGAAAATTTATTAACAAAATCTAAAACCTGTGTATCGCGTTTACAGACAGTTGACTTCATCTTTATTGTTATCTTTACAACGTTTTAGTCGGCCTTCTTCGGGTTATCAAACTCTGAAACAACCCGGAGACAGTAGTTCGAAAACTTGATGTATAAATTTTCAAGCTTATCTCAAGGATTCCGAGAAATAATTTAAAACCTACTTAATCTCTCATACAACTAACAAAGTTCGACTGAATATATATATATATATATATACATATACGAGTATTTGTATTAATCAATATAAAGTAACTGGTGTTCATGTTTTCGAAGGCCAATAGTAGGTAGTTTACAATTAATCGCTAATTATAATTAAAATTGCTGTACATTTCGGTGTATAAGGCAACCCATGGATAAGTCGACCTAAAAATCTGAGTAAATATTTTGTGATTTTAGCTAATATCTGAGGTATAAGTCCACCTTTGAAGGGAAAGTCCAATTGGGACAGTGGATAGGCAGTCGTGCTTTGGAATCGTAACACGCGAGTTCTGTTCACAGTCTGTTTACATTTACATTTGAACTAATACTCTTGAATATCTATGAATCCCCACATTCCTTCCAGCTATGGATCAAATAGGGCAGGAGAAGTCTAAGTCTACTTAGGACAGTGGATAGGCACTCGTACTTTGGAATCGTAATACGCGAGATCGAATCCCAACCATTCTGTTTACGTTCACATTTGGACTAATACCTTTAGGAAAGTTATGAATATACACTTTTCCTCTAACTATGGGTTAAATAGCGAATATTGTATTTCTAAAAAAAAAACAACCTATAGTCAAAACAGAACGTCTATCAAAAATAATTGTACTTGGTATTAATGGCCTAAAAACATTGATATTGCCGTAAAACAAAACAAATATTAGATAATGCATTGTGTTATTAAAAAACTACGTATAAATAAAGAAACGTTTTTCAAAAATTATTGGCATTAAATGGCCTAAAAAGGTTGATATGCCGTAAAATAAATAAATAAACAAACAAACAAAAAAAACAAACAAACCAAAAAGCACTTTTAAAGTATACAATTCTATCAACTAGCTTTAGCTAGGCTGGCCCAACGAAATCACCATTTTTCAAACTCTGCAACAATTTGAAATTTTGCTAAATGATAAAATAGTTATGGAAAAGTATCTTAAAAATTTCCGTATAATCACGATGAATAATCATAATCTCAATCTAAACAGTAATAATTTCTCTTAAGGCAAAAGCATTTAATTGTAGAACTAGTGTTTATGCCCATTAAAAATATAGGATTTAAAAAATAATCTATAAATTTTACCTTTAAAAATCGCATTCTTTTTTCACATATAATCCATTTTAAACTAAATTTTATACATTAATTAATAAAACGAACCAATTCAATGTAAAGTGTATACACGTTAAAAAATAGCGGGTTTTCAAAATAATTTAATCAATCTACCTTGAAATATTGCATTCCTTTTTTTCACTTATGATTCAATTCAAACTAAATTTTATACATTAACTAGCTGACCCGACCCGGCGTTGCCCGGGTATCAAAAAGGCAATGTCTGATTATAAAGTGCTCTTCTAACCTT
>JAYKTE010277386.1:0-20916 GCA_036873565.1 Xipholeptos notoides | reverse complement strand
AACAAACAAACAAACAAACAAACAAACGAACGAGCCTCAAAACATAAGTCCCCCTCAATAAATATCGGGGGACCAATTAAGAGTGTGATAGCAAGACCAGTGCTTAGAAGCCTGGATTGACATCAATTTGCTATATCTACTGCCATTACTCTCTGACAAGTTGTTTTTGTTTGCATAGCTCTCCTGACAAAATGTAGATGGCAAAATACGCCCATAGACAGATTGCAAAAAATATTTTATGTATGACCTAATATTTCATGTCCTATGAAGTTTCAAGTATATTTCGATGTTGTTAATCAACAGTTGTGGAAAAAGATGACTGATCAAAATGATGAAAATTTCTGTTAAATTCAATTTGGAAAATAGAAGACATAAAACAAAGAAAAATAATGAATATTTTAAAAGTTATTTCAGTATAAGGAAAGTCATTCCAAAATTCTATATCCTGGCAATGAAATTGGAAATAAAAATAATAAAACAGATGAAATATTCAATGCTTGAATTAAAATTAGTTTGTAATTTTTCTTTGTGAGGAAGTAGAAAAATGGCAGATTTTAGTTTTATTCATATTTAAGATGGATTTTTGCTTTGTTTTATTTTGGGTTTTTTTCAAAATTTTTTTTGTTGGTGGTGAATTCTTTAAAATTAGCAATTACAATTTATGAATGTGAATAGGTTTGCAATGCATTTATTTTAGATGACTTTGTAGCAAAGCTGTGCATTCGTTGATTTTTCTGCAGTCATTTTTGTACTTCTTACCTAATGTTTTTTTTTTGTTTGTGTTTTTACGGCATATCAACCATTTTAGGTCATTTAATGCCGAGAAGAATCGTTTTTGGTAAACATTAGTTTTTGTACACACAGTCTTTTTAATGACACAAATTACACTATTTGATCCATAGCTGGAGGGAATGTGGGGATTCATACCTATCCCAACAGTATTAGTATAAATATGAACGCAAATGAAACAACTCGGATTCGAACTCTCATACTATGATTCCGAAGTCCAACAGCCTACCGATTGGCCCAAATCGACTTCCCCTTACCTAATGTTGATTATATTAATAATCAAATCTGATCACTGAGTTAAGTGTTCACTTGGAGGTTTTACATGAAATATCCTTTTTTGGTCACTTGTGTTTGGTTATTTCTATTTTCTGTTATACGTTAAAGAAATGTTAGATATGACACATATAGGAGATTTTTTCTTTATTTCACATTATTTAGGTTATAAGCGATTTTTTTTTTATTACATTTAGGTTGGTTTCCTTTTAACAAAACATGATTATATCAACTCATTGTTCAGCAAATAAAAAATTCTCTATCTCTCTTTTGCAATGGAATCTTTTTTTGTTGTGCATAAGTATAAGAAAAAATGAAGTCTCCCTTTTATTAGATACTAGCATGCCCATTTTGTAAAAAATGACAGGATAAAAACAGTTAATTTGTATTAAAGGATAAAATAAGGAACAACTTCAGTGCATGACACAATACATAATAATGAAGATAAAAATAAACCACTACACATCAATCATTATTATAAAAGTGATAGATTATGAAAAAGTTCCAAGCTTATCAACTCACAAATTTCATATTCAATAATTCAAATAGATTATATTTCTTAGATTATACCAAAACTTTCACTTGCATAAGTACAGCTCTCATTGCTTATTCACTACAGCATCAGACTTATGAGATGAAAATAATGATGGCAATTTGTGGGTCTGGGTTTCAATTCCCTCTGCATTGGTAAAAGTGCATTGAGAATAGTGCTGACAAACATATAGATGCAGGAAGAATACAAACTGGCAAAGTAATTTATATATATGTTATTCTTGATATAACTATAGGTTAGTAGACTCCTTCAGTGGAAGTTAGTAAGTTGACAACTGCTGGTGATTTTAAGTGGTATTAATGGGATCAAGTATGAGGATGCTAGCTGCTAATTCTGTTGCTAGATTGACAACGAAGACAGCAAAGATGACGATGAGGATGTGTTCTGTAGCTGGTTGGTCTGGACTCCAGTATGCTTGGCTGGATAGTATATTTTTACACCAATGGGGTCAGAAAGTGGCTCATATAAGTCTTGATAGAATTTGGGTGCAAAGAATATATTATTTCTATTTTTTTACCAAAAATGGTGTGTGTATGTGTGTTTGTAAATCAATGTATGCTTATGATGCAGTTTTCATTTTTATCTTAATGCTTTGGTCTAGATAAGTATTTGCAAATATCTCTTTTTACCTTTATAAACATAGGAATATTAGCTTGTCAGAAACAAATTCCATTGACAGACTAGATGCTGTATACATTCTAACACTAAAGAAAATGGATTTCAGTTCTATTTATATGGATTCCAGGCTAAAAAATGAGGATTAAAATAATTGAAATTTGATTCTAAATGTATGTTTAGTAAGTAGACATTTTGGAAAAATAGAAATGATGATCATAAAAAACAAATGAGTAAATTTAACAAATTTAAAAGTAAAAAAAGATAAAATTTCTCAAAAAATTAAAATAGTTACTATTATTGGCAAGACATCCAACTATTTTAAAGATAATGTTCAACTGTGCTTTATTTTCTTACAAAAATTCCTAAGTGATATTTATTATTTACATAGGAATTGGTACATTACAAAAATGGGTAATAAATCAGGTTCTCTCTATAAAATGTTTCCTAACTAAGAACGTATCAATTTCTTATATAGAAATCTTGACTACTCCAATGAATAGAAATATCTCCCAATATACATGTACAATAACACGCAATGAACACATAAAACTGTCTAGATATCCAGAGAATTTGGTATTAGGATATATCACTCACCAATCAGAGTTTAAAAGTATTAGATAAAAAACAAAAAACTATTGTTCATTAAGATATTTAGATTGTTTCAATATTTTTGTCTAATAACTACTGAGGGTATACCTGAAAACATTTGGATGATCTGATTTATACTGAGGGATGTACAAGATCACACCTGCCCCAAATCCTTAAATTCTTAGTTACAACCATATTTCTGTGCAGAAAGGGTATATCTCTATTCGCTAAAATTAGAATATTATTATTATTATTATTATTATTACCATTGCTACAACAGCTGGATCTGCTGCTGCTAAAATATTCACCTTTTGGATTAATTTCTTTAAAAGGCATTTTATCTTTTGTAATATCTTAAAATTGGGATCACTTTATCCAAAATAAAATGGCCCCACAAACAATACGAGCCATACAGTTTTTCTGCAAAATTCTAAGTGTAAACATGTTTGGATATATGTTTATTCAATCTAGTCTGAAGATCTGTTATTGCTGCCGTAAAAGAGTGAATGTCAAATGAAAGCAGGTAATTCAGCATTTCATGCAAAGTATTCAAGGTTATGCTAATACTGCACCTTATCTTGAAGCTAACAAATACTTAAGTGAAGATTGCTGTTGTTCCAACTGTGGGAAACGGTAATGTTTGTACAAATAAAATCGCATGTTGATGTTAAAAATATTGAGAAGTATCCATATGTTTTTATAATGGCTGCCTGCCAAAGCGAAGTGGAGAAGCTGGGGTCGTAATCATAAAGCAAGCCAGAGAAAATAGCACCTATACAGAGGCAGTTTTATTCTTCACAAGACCTTGTTTACAGCCAGTTCATTGAGCATTTTGATTACAAGAGTTTTGTGTAAACACAACATCTCAGGAATATTCACAGCTGTTTTACACAATGAAAGATAAAACCAAGTCTTACAAAATATGCTAGCCACAAAAATATCTTCACACTATTTTCTGCTAGGTCCATTCGTCTGATCTTATCTTGTGTCAACAAACTGCAAATTATAAAACTGTAAACAAACAATATGCAGATATTTGAAGAATTCGTACTAACATTCATCACAAGGGATTTACTTCCTAAAGTATTCAAGACCTTTTCTAGGTAAAAACAATACATTTTGTAACATGAAAATATTTAGTTACTGAAATATCAAAGAATCTTACTTTAATAGAGTTTTATAATAATTTTCTTTTTAAGAGTTTTACTTTAAGTTATTAAACTCAAAAAAAATTGAGAATCATATGAACAAAACCAAAATATATATTTCAGTAATCTGTTAACTAATACTTAAAGTAAATTTCATGATGCTTACTGATTATCTCTGGGACTATCAATGCTTAAACAAATAAGAGTATAATGATTATAAATTTTGAACAAAGTAATTGTAGTTCTTCTCAAATGAATAAACTCCAGAAAAATATAAATTTATATTGGTCTTTTCCAGTTCTCATAGAAAATATCAAAGTAAGCATTTAGATTCACTATTGTATGATAACCAGTCTAGAGAGATAGAAAAAATTTAATCATAAGATATTGAGATCTGCTTTAAAATACAAAATACAATACAACTAAAAAAAAAGTAATTTTGAAATTAAGTATTTGCAAAGTTGTTGCAATATTTTTGGTCTAACGATAATAAGGTATGAGTACAAAGACTCAGGCGATCTGATTTATAATGAGGGATATACAAGATCAGCCAATCACAGAACAGGAAGGAATCAAATAATATTATCTAATTCACCCAAAATCCACAAATCTTTAATTGCCACCAGATCTCTGTACTGGAAAAACACAGCCCTATTTTGCTACAATTGGACTATTATCATTATCATTTTTATTGGTATTATTATTTCTACCATTGCTAAAACAACTTTAACTGCTGTTGCTGCTAAAATATTCATTGGAACTGTTATCAATTGGATTATTTTCTTTTTCTTATATTATAAAAGGCATTTTAACCTTTATATCTTAAAATTGGGGACCACTTTATCTGAAATAAAATGACCCTATAAACAATAAGAGTTTTAATAGTTTTTTCCCAAACTATTTTTCAGTACTGAACACTACACTGATTATTGTTCTCACTTAACAAGATAAAAAGGCTATAAAATTGCAGGACTTTTAAGGTCTTAAAGAATACCAATGGTAGTAATTTGAAAAGTTGATGGAAAACCATCCTTAATCTCTGTTTAAGAAGAAAGAAAAACATTTTTCAAAATAGAATATATGATCATTAATACAATAGTTATGAATAACATTTTGAAATATATACTGAAATTTAAATAGAAGTTCAAGAATTAGTTTGAATAACCAAAAATTTAATTAAATTTTAAATAAAGAATGATGAATTTAAAAAAATAAAAATCTACTTACCGCTCTTCACCATCAATTGGACTTTGAATTAATTGTTTTTCTTTGTTGACAGCACTTGTAATAGAAGCTGGCTTCGGGAGAGCAGTGGCTGCTGGTCTGTCTTTAATATGTCCAATGAGGCGATAATAATCCAAAAATGTGCGAGCTAAGTTACGTCCCAGTTTCATATCTGTGGTTTTACAATTAAGGAGTTTTCTTGGATAATGGAAATAGAGAATCTTTGAGATCGTGAGTAACGTTTAGTTAAATACAAAGCCATTAACATTTAACTAAAATATATTTATTTAATTTTTAGATACAATAATTTTTCTTTTAAACAGATTCATTTTAGCTTCAGCAATTTTTCTCTAATCAAAGCATTTTTTTTTTATTTGTATCAATTTTCTTTTAGAACTGTATTTGAACTAATTATAATTATTTAAGACTAGCAGAATAGCTCAGCATTGCCCACACAACTCAGAAAACTTTTAGTATGGATAATATATATTATATATATATATATATTGATTGATCAAATTATAATGTTATGGTTAAATGCTAAATAACTTATAACAGCAGTTTCAGTTGGAGGTATTCCGAGAGAAAACCTAGTTCAGAACACTCCCAGAAACACAAAGTATCTCTGTGTAACTATAGTCAATAGAGATCCCACATACATGCACTCACAAAGTTCCATTCACATAAAAGGTTAGGTAAAAATTAGAACCTATATTCACGTTTACACTAAGAAGCAAAAATTATTGATGTATTATTATTTGTTATACAGAGTAAATTTTTCTTTACATTGAAATGTAGAATATTCACACGATCAATACAGAAAATTCTTTAGAAATAGTGACAGAAATAAATGTTCTTTTCTCAGTTAAATAATTTCTATTAAAATTCAATAGCATTCATAATGAATCTTAAACTTTTATTGAAATAAATACTCTAATTTTAAAACATTGTCCTTCTTCATAGTTTGCAATTGAATCAATATTTGATTTATTTTCATAAGAGCATGGCATTTTTAATTCTACTCTTTTAAGACTATTTGAATAAATTAACTTTAAAATAATAATCAATTAAGAGAAAAAAATACTTTTGGCAAAATATTTGTTTAGTTCTTTTAATAAAGCCACAATTTGTGGCATTGCTAAGTGAGGGCAAGAGGAGTTGTCCACTCCAGGTGACAGCAATGAAGGGGTGACACAATATCACCCCAACAAAATATAACCAGATTAAGGTGTGAAAATAGTCTGAAAATAAGATTTATTTATCATACATTATTATATAGTTACATGGTACCAAGAGAAGGCTTTCTTTAGTCTGGAGAAACATCTGGTTTTATATGGTTTAGTCTATGTTATTTTTTTATTTGGCATGTGATAACCAATAGCTATCCTTGAGTTAACCCATACCTCCAATAATCAAATTGCATTAAGTGTATGATAGGGGTGTTGCCCCATAGAGTTTCATTGATCTATTTCAGAAGCATAGGGTGATGTGGGGGTCAGTGGGATGAAATTTGATTGAACTGCCCCAGGTGATGTTTACTTAAACTATGCCACTAGGCACAATATTACTTATTAAGATGAGTTTAAATAAAATGATTTTCCTTTCTTACTTTTTTAAGGCTTTATGAAATCATAAACAATTAGATATATTTAGATATATCAATTTGAAAATGCAATTAAAAGATAAACATTAAATTCATGAATCTTTGAGGATATATCTACTTGATTAAGCACCAACCCAAGTTAGGCACATGGCCAGTTCTACATGCTCATTTTATCCCTGGGCTTTTGTAATCAGTGTTGCCCTTCACTTAGATGAGTTAATCTCATTGAGTTGAGTTTCCTCCAGCTGATATTTTGGAATCACTGTTATCCTAACATCTAGATGAGTTACTCTCCTGGGTTTATAGACACATCTGCCTAAGGCAGCTGAAAGTGGGTGTAATGGTTTTGACTCATGGTTTGAACTCATGTAATATGATTCCAGAGTCCAAGCTTTTACCAATGTGCTTGGTTGCCCTATCATGAATCTTTGAGGAATCATTTTCAAATTGTGAAATTTATTAAACTTTTTGGAAATTGTTGTAAAAAGAATAAAGTATTAGCATGGATATTTAGAATAAAGCTAGCAAGAAATTTAACATAAAAAATAATCTGCATAGTTTCAGCCTTTTACTGCAATGATATGAAAGTTGCAAGAAAAGGATTTTTTTTTCTTAAATGAGCTTTGGCTAAGATCATCCTGAAATGAAATATTGAAAATGGAGCAAAAAGGGTTTATCAAAAAGGGAAACTAAAAGCTAAATGGATCAAGTAAAAATGGGAAGCATTAAAAATTTACAACTCATCTATTCTTACTAAACATAAATATCCATTAAGTAAACCAGAAAAGGTAAACATATATCATATTTAAAAAAAATATTTTATAATTCTTTCTTTCTTGCTTGCTTTCTTTATTTTCACTTCTTTGAGATAATGTTTATGTTAAAAAAAT
This sequence comes from Xipholeptos notoides, assembly GCA_036873565.1. Taxonomy (NCBI): domain Eukaryota; kingdom Metazoa; phylum Mollusca; class Cephalopoda; family Idiosepiidae; genus Xipholeptos; species Xipholeptos notoides. The sequence goes on along the minus strand of JAYKTE010277386.1, from coordinate 13,230 downwards.
AATAAGAAAACACAATGAATGATGGTTTTGGCACATCTATTTCTTATTTTTTTTAGTTTGTCAAGCCAAAATTTTGCTTGAGTCAGTTGTAGAAATAGCAAGTAGTAAAACTCATGTTCACAAACACAACCAACCCGATATCCCTTACAAAAATGATGAATGAACTGATACAAACATGGAAAATTCTATTTGTTCTTATTTACATATGAAAAATAAACTTACGTTACAAAGTCTAAATAAACTTTGTAGAAAATAAATATTGCACTTATCATACTTGTTTGCGATTTAAGAAAAAGAAAAAACATAGAAAAAAAAGAAAATATATAAATATAATAGCGAGGTTGGAGCAGTGGGAAAAGCTTGGTCTTTGGATACATAGTACACAAGTTCAAATCCAAGTGAAAACCATTGCATTCACTTTCAGCTGTCTCGGGAAGATGAGGCTCGTTAACTCGGGAGAGCAACTCATCTAGGTGAAGGGTAACACTGTCTACAAAAGTCCAGGTATGAGCACATAAAAAAATGGCCTTGTACCGAACTTGGGTTGGTGCTCGACCAAGTAAATAAATGTCATAAATATAAAGGTGGAAAAGTGTAGATACAGAATCAGCGACCTTTGGTGACTGTCAGTTTTTTGCCTGTGCATTCATCAGACCAAAAGGTTGCCGTATTATTCAAGTTCATTCATATACTGTTGGCAATGGTGGGACTGGATGTGGAGAGAGTTGCATCCTGGGATTTTTTTCCTTTTTTTTTCCAACTTCCACCACATCCGGCCCCATCCTTATCCCTTATTCACGCTTATCCACAACACATGCTCTATCACTGATATTGAGCAGTTTATCTATAAATACAGGCAAATTCTTCTCTATAGATTTTTATATATATATATATATATACTAAAAGTATTGCCCAACTTTGCCTGGATGCCGGGGACTTGCTACTAAAGTAGTTAAGGAAGCCTATTATATAGCAATGCAGTACTATACATTTTGTTTGTAAAGTAGCAAATGACCTTCCAAATATCAATTCAAATTGTTATAGATTTATATGTGTGTCTATATATTTATTTTGTCTGAATCTGAATTATATGTGTCCATCATAGAGGCTGATTTCACTTATTTAAAATTAGTTTTTATAAATTATCAAAATAAATATCATCAATGAATTAATTCCTCATTAAAAATGTGTTATTATAAACATATACATTATAAACATAAAAATATATAAACTATTCTATTTTTCAAGCTTTTTGTTTTCGATATAAAAAAAATTCCAATAAATTTCTATAAATTTTCTCAATTATCTTCCCATTTATTTACGTGAGCTTCTTATTAAAGCCCCAATAAATATCTATTCCCAAAATATGAAGTGATTAGAAATTGATAAAGAAACCTAACAGATCATACAAACAAAGAAAAAACAAAAACAAAAAACTATAAACTATGAAGATAAACTAGTCAAAAGGGAAATACAACTAATTTTAATTGAACTCTTCCAAATAGACTTTCATGATGATGAATAAAGTTGTTAAATAATATCCAGTGCGAAAGAATATCATTTTGTATCATGAATTTTATCAATTAGTCTATCTCCCTCCCCCCTCTCTCTCTCTCTTTCTTTCTTTCTCGGGTTCCATTTTCTTTTATTTTCTATAGATGACAGAATACAGTTTTTGGCTTCTGTTTCTGAGATACAAAAATGTCTCATCTTATTCAAAATAGATAAAATAAAAGGATATAAGTAAAAAAAAAAAGGGTTTTGTGCTTAAAATGATTGTCAAAAATTGATTTTTCTGTTGTTATTATTCCAGTTACAAAGCAAAAGCAAAAACAAACAAACAAAAACATACAGAAAAATATAATATGAGTAAGTAAGTAAGTATATAAGTATCTGTGAAAAACAATCTGAATGTAGCTATAAAAAGGATCAACCCTACCAGAAGCAAAAGCAGAGTAGCACTGAATTTTCTGAGCTACATGAAAAGCAGGGAAATAAGGTAGGTGGTGGTTAAAGTTGCTGCTACATGAGGATGAAGCATTTTCATCAAAAAAATAAGATTTCCTTTATTGTGATATAAATGTATTTTATAATATTTGAAGTGTCTGGAACATGACATGAAACTGAATCCACAGATAACCATTCTTTTAGAGAAATGCTTCAATAAATCCATTAAAAAAACCTATACTTGTATGTTGACTGTCAGTATTTTTACAGAAGAAGGGCAAACCTCCTGTCATACAAATGAGTCAACATACAGTTCCATAGACCCCTATTCGTTTTGCATGATTTGCTGCAGACTCTGTAGACTAGGCCCCCTGGTGCAAGGCTGAGCCTAGACTCCTCCTCTTTCCCTTGTCCCCCAGATTGTGCTCTGTGTGGATAGCTCTGTGTCTTGTGAGACCTCTGCATGTGTAGGTGTGTGTGGTCAGCATACTGACCTTTGCAGGTTCACTGAATGGTGAGTTTCATGGGAATTTGAAATTTACAAGGGATCCCCAGCGACATGTATATGCCAAGAGATCTGCTCTGAAAAGAAACACTGTACTGAAGATCATGCAAAAATATGAAATACAAAATCCTCTAGGGCTTCCTCTACTTGTAAGTGTTGTCAATACAGATGAGTCAACAAACCAACATTTTTTAAGGACATTTTTTTCTCTAAGAAGAATATATTCTCATAACCGAACTTTCTTAAATAAAACTTTTGCTTCCAATCTTCCCAGAAAATAATTAGGGGAAAATTCATGGGTAAATTGTTGAATGTTTAGATTTTGGAATCATAATATCTGAGTTCAAACCCAATTAGTTCTGTACTGAATATCAAGTCCATTTTAATTAACAGTCAGTCATTTATCTGGAGGAAATGTAGCGATTCATACATTTCCCAAGGGTATTTGTGTACATGTAAATGGAATGATTGGGAATCAAACTCGTATTTCCAAAGTCTGACTGCCTATCTACTGTTCCAAGTGAACTTCTCCAGAAATAATATCTGAGTTTGTAATCTAAAGCTTTATGTGTTATAACCCCCCACCCATCCATACAAACATCAATCCTTCCAAAAATAAAATATCAAAAGACTTTCTAGAGTTAATCTTTTCTTTGTTATCTAACTATGAATAATTCCCACTGAATCTGTGCTCTATTTGATCATGTTGCATTTTCTCTAGCTTAATAAATATTTTCAGGCAGATTTGATTTCCCTTATTTCTCTTTTCTGAACTGTACACTGGCCTTAACTACAAATAAGAATGAAATTGTTGAAATCGTTCATTAAACGTCACTGTTTTTCCTGACAATTGGTTGTGTAGAATCTCTAATTTTCTTCGAAAGTCAGATACAGAACTTGCCAGATCTCATAAGTCAATTTAAAAAGTTTTGTTCATCATGTGCCAAACCGTTGCTGAATATATCTGAATAGTATGCAAAGAACATATTTCTATTCACAAAATCATTAAATACTTAATTATTGGGCTGGTCTGTTTGGAACCTTCCCAGGTCAAAGATAAAATATATTTTATTTGATTTCTAGCTTGTTCTCTAATGAGAACTTAGTCCTTCCATAAACACACTACTTGATCCAACAATACTCTTGACACCAAGGCTACTAATTCACCCATATTATCTTAATATCCTGTCCCACTTAAGAGAATAAATTTATATTCAAGAGTTCTTATTTAATCTGCAATACAATGTATAAAGAATGATAAGGATCATTGCTTCTGTAGCAAATCTATTGATGAAAATGAATGTTGCCCAGATGCTGTGTTAGAATTTGAAAAAACAATTTGTTGTATATTCATATCAGCCATATGTTTAAATAAATCCTCAGTGAATGACAGGCGTTATCTGTCTGAGTTGGAGCTACTTTACTTATCTTGGAAATGGAATGTGCAAAAGAGTTTTAGCTGTTACATATATTGAGAAGATAATCAGTTCACTTGCAACTCTAGAGTCAAAGGGAACAAGTGTAATAGTTTTGAATTAATGGGTGAAACACATGCTTCTGATTATGTTATCAAGAAATGGACAATTAACCTTTGTTAATTCTATTATCAATGCTATTACAACAAAGGAAACACACAATCTGGTGTATTACATAAACACAGAAAGAGCAAAAAAATAATAAAGATAACTTATAATTATTAAATAAATTAACAATTTTCACATCTATGTACAGGGGTCGTTCCAAAACTACTGTCTCCTATTTTTTTTTATTTCACTGGAATGGATCAGTGGGGATTGTAAAATGTATTGTTATTATGATTGAACTTATGCACTTATGATTTGAAAGTTTCATTTCTCTGTTGCAAATATTGATGGTACGAGACTCTAAGAAAACAATCCCTGTCATGGACGGGCTTCAGAAGCAGAGATGCATCATTGAATTCCTTCCTCCATGCAGAAAAAATTGAACTAATCAAAATTCACTTGAAGACTCATATTTCTAGAAAAACAACTTATATCCCAAAAAAGGTCTAATAAAAAGATATACATACATTAGCTTAGAAAGATTACTATTGCCGTGTTTCAATATCTACTAATCTTATGTCTTGATAAGAAACCAGTTGTAGTGTATCATTCTTACAAAGAACCAGAATAAAAAAGCAACAATTCATTTCATAAATTTTAAAGTTCTTTCATTAGGCAATAGATCTTTCAATTAAGAGAAAAATATGCTGGCTCTATTGAAAAGTTATTTTAGAAATACTAGATCATTATATTTTACTTCTCACACCTGATGTTTTCTTTTCATTAATGACTAGTAGCTTTTTCAAAATTAGATGGACATATTTTATTCAGATATCAAGTATCCTCTTCTCCATGCCAATTAAAGATAATATATTGCAATGCATTCAGAGTTTTGTTACCTGGTTTTACCAGGATTTAATGATTAGAAGTGTAACCAGTTTGTTAATTGATCATGATCCTTAATGGAGTCAGAGCTATAAAAATTGTTTTTATGATCTGCAGCAGAGCTTTACTTAATATATGTATTTCTAAAAAACTATTAGGATTATTTCATTAATAGTCAATTAAGCCTAAAGTTAAGTTCTTTGAAAACAGCTGTTGAACTAAGCAAAATCAAAACAAGAAATATATAGGAAGCATCAATTGGGTATTTCTGTTATTTACTGTTTTTGATGTTTGTTAATTTTGACATGATGTTTCAGCTTATTTTCCTTTAACATTTTTATGAAAAACATTTTTTAAATGAAGTAAAAGTATTTTGGTAATATTCAGTAATTATTACAAAAACTTAGGAACTTGCAACTGTTTCTTTGGTAAATACATATTCATATTTTTTTGAATGCTTGTTAAATCAGCTGAAGATAGTGATTTTGTTTGTTTTGTTTCACGGCAGATTTTATTTGTGAAGTTTTTTACATTGCATACAGGAATTCAAATTCATAAACATATTAGGTTGTCCCAAAAGCTCGTAAACACCTTGAAATTTTACTCACCAAATATTAACAAAAACAAAAATTATTCCTTAAAATAAAGACCATCAATCTCCAAGACTTTCTGCCATTGGTCTGCAAATTTTCAGATCTGATGAAAGTACCATTCAGCTGGCTTTAAATCAAAGAATTGTTGACACACTTCCTCAAACTTTTAGGACAATGTAATACTATTGAAATTTATGATTATGTCTAAGCAGCTGATACAATAATAGTGGCTGTCTTCTTGGTTTCAAGTGTGACTACCACCTTTATTTCATGTCTTTTCTATTCCCTCTCTCACTCTCTCCTAAAATTGTATTTGCAGGTGACGCTTCAGTCCAGCCAAACTGCGACCAATTTTGCCTTGGAATTTGCACACCCGATCAGTTTTGTTTGGGGAGCAAAGTAGGTTTTGCACATTTATGCAAATGGCTTTTGAAGCCAGCAAGAAAGTTCAATTTTCCATATATGTCACAGTTATATGAATATATTTTTACACTATTATCATAGAAATCAAAATGTGTATGTATGTATATGTATGATATTATAGTTAGAAGAAACATTTATTTACTTTTCATAGGTGTTTGTGAACGAATGTGTTACTATTCTTATTTCTATCACTTGACTTTTGACATGGTTTGTAAACAAACTTGGAGAAACTGTTCCCCTTGATCGAGCAATGTTAAGCCGTGTGTAACAATAAAGTTGTGGGTAACAATAAAGAACAAAATAACAGAACGAATCCACACAAGCAATAACTAGATATTCTTCAGTAATTCAAAATAACTTTCAATGTTTGAGTGAAGAAAAAAAAGAAAAATCTAAATAAATCAATATTAATAGTAAAATAAAAGTTTCCTTCTTTTTTTCATTTACAAGGGTCCTTCCAAAAGTAATGCCTCCTATTTGCTTTATTCCCCACAAATGAATTAGAGAAGATTGCAAATTGCATTCCTATGATGCCTGAACTTGCATTTATATCCTAAAAGTTTAATCTCTCTGTTGCAGATATTAATGGTGTGAGATTCTATCAGAGTGACCTTTGTCATTGAAATATGCCAGAAGCAGAGGTGCATCACTGAATTCCCCCATGCAGAAAAAATGAACCAATCAACTATCATTAGCACCTACTAAATGTTTACAAAATTGATGTAGATGATATTATTTTTGTTATACATCACAGAATTTATTTTCCCTTCTTCTAATATATGTATATACCTGCATGCATGTAGGTAAGTGTAATAATTTTACTAATAATCTAATAAAAGCATTTAAAAATGATTTTGCTGTTCAAAATATACTAATCTAAAGACTGCAAATTGATTTCAACACAACCAAATCACGCCAAAACAAAAAACACATATAAGCACCAAAATGACTTTAGTTCAATCACTGCAATAAATTAATCAAAAACATTCAGAAAACTCAGGGAATATATAAAAATTCTGGACCCCAAAACAAAAACACTTGTGATAAATCAAGAAAAATTGGAGAGAAAGATATCAAAAAGAAACATAGATTTATAAAGAAAAGAAACATAGATTAATAGCACATATCTGAATAATGACATTCTGCATAAATGCACTTAATTCAAATTAATTTCTATACTAATGTCTCACTTGCTATTGTAATTTTTACTTTTTATTCTGTGGTGCATTGTCAAATCAAGTGATTACAACTAAGTCTAGCTGAATTTTTCTCTTTTAACTGTAGAAAAAATCCATTTAAATTGGCAATTAAAAATCTATTCAGTGCGTTTTCTTCGGTAGATACAGGATATAACAAATAGCAAACAACAATAATGCTGAGGGCAGTCCACTGACTTGAAGTAATTTTAATTAAACACATAGATATTTGTTAAAGCAGGAAGTAACAAAACTATTTCAACAAGATTAGAAGCATTAAAATCTTTGATGCAGTTAGTCAGACAAAAAGTGTTTAAAACTCGATAAGCATAGAATTTTTACTCTAAAAATGTTCTGTTATCATAAATTAAGAATCGCATACACACTATCTATAAAAAAAAAAAGGATATATTAATGAAAATATAAAACCTAAAATCATTATTCATTCTGTTGTGCCAAAGGAATTTTTCTAAAAATTGTAGAAGAATCGGAAAAATTTGGTCAGATGTTAAAAAAAAAAAATCATTCATAATTTTCAAATCGTAAACAATAGAATATTTTGAATTAGGAAAAAGAAAGAAATGACTATAAAAATTTTGAAACTCATCAGAAAGTGAGCAACAGTTAAAAGGTTCTATCAATAACACATTCCACTGAACTTTACCATGTAAAATAATTTGATTCAGAATTATGGCAAACAATGAATTATGTATAAAGTAAGCAGAAGCAATATTTCACTTCAAAATCAAGTCCACAAATATAATCCTACTTCAAAATGATAAAAATTAAAGGAACTATACTGATCATCTATTCAAATTCAGAATGATTTCTGGTCTAACATTAAATTCATTAAATCCATCCCTTCAGAAACTTAAGGGAAACTTTATAAAAATAATAAACAACTTTGGCCTGAAATTATGTTCTTAATTCTGCTTCTTAATCCTCAAAAAATGCATTATATATTAGCCTATATATACATATATATATATATATAAATAGGCTAAGAATAATAAATGAGAAAGGTAGTGAATATATATAATAATTGTTCAGAAAGCTAGAGAACTACATAAGAACACTAGACCCCAAATCAAAGGCCCTTGTTCAAAAACAGTAGAAAATGGAAAAGAAAATCCTGAAAAAGAAAATAAAAGTTCTCTTCAATAAAACCTGTATGATTAAGTTGTCCTCAAATGGGCCTTTTTAGGCCTTACAATGCAAGAGTATGAGCAGTGGGCCACAAGTCCTCACAGCTCTATTTTGGGGATCCACAGGCATAACCCCTTGTCAGCTCTTTTTGTCAACACCTGCAGATGGTTTTTATGGTTCAGGGTCAAGTGCAAGTAGGACCTGTGATTTTTGTTCAGAGTGACCTTTTTCTAGATTTGTTGCTTACCAGACCTTAGAGGTCCCATCCACCCTCACTATTTGATATCTTAACTGGAGGGAAATGGGGATTCATACCTTTCCCAAGGGTATTACTCCACAAGTGACCATGACAGAAGGACCAGAAATAATCATGCATACTGCAAATCTGGAGACCGATTACCTAAACCCCTGTCCCAAGTGGCTTTCCATATTAATTAATGAAATATACTAAAATTTAAATATACCAAATTTAATGCACATAGATTATCATTTTAATGATGAAATTATAGTGAGATAAATATTGTGCTTATCCTTGCTGCTTTATCTGGACTTTGAATTGGCAAATGGAAGTTCATGATGAATAAAATCAATACTGAGCTACAAAATCATATCAGAATGCAACAGCTATTAGTTATGGTCTTTTAATAAATATGGTAATATGCCAAACATCTAGGTGTATACCCTAGATGTTAAGTTGAAGGATAAGTGGATTCTTACCATGAGAATTATACTAAAATTTAAAAAGAATGTGTAGAGTTTTAATTAGTAATCTTATTTCAACAATTTTAAGTAAAAAAATCACCTCTTAGCCAAAATTAGGCAAGTAGAAATCTATTCAATTATTTCAAATATGGGAAAAAGACGTGCACTTGTTGGAGGCAGGTTTATTGAATGGTTTCTATCACGGAAATATTGGTTATATTTTCCAAAGTGAAGATTAGCTCTTCTAAAACTTGGCAACAATATGTCTTAAAGGTTCCAATATAATCACATATGGTTAAAAGACAATGAATTCAGAATTGCCTTGGCTGATTGAAAAGTTGACTGGCTAAGTTTTGTCATGAAGCCAAATGGAATATCTATTCTTTTTTCCCGAAATAGATAGTGAAACTTTCATACATATTTTCAAGGGTAAATTTACTAATCATCTGAAATGTTGGCCAATAGATTAGCTTACTTTGACAATGAAATTATACAAAAGGGTAAAATCTCCACAAACTTTGTTTATTGGAGTTCTATATTTCATTTCTTTAGACCATAGACTGGATCTCCTGTGTTTAAAATCAATAATATTTCATTTAGACTTTAACATTTTTTTATAAAAAATATCCAGCTTACAAAATTAACATCTAATTGCTTTTAGTATTCATAAATTCAAAAAGAAAAAGAGAAAAGAAAATGAGAATGTATTGTGCCTACTTTTCTAGTAAAAATAATTGGTAACAGTTTAATAAAGATACTATTTATAACATTACTAGAGGTATTGCCCGGCTTTGTGTTGGCACCAGGGACTTGCTACTAGGAGTGATAAGAAAGCCTATTACAGAGGAAAACATTGCTGCTTTCCTGATCAATCTAAAACTTTAACATCAGTGATATTCAACAATATCAGAAGCAAATGATTGCATTTTGTTCAAAATATTTTTCTAAATTAAAAAAACTGCATTGTTTTTGTTTTCTAGATCAAGCAATGAATTTGTTCTGGCCAAACAATGGTGAATAATGTGAACTATGAATCCTGCCTATTGGATCCTTAATGCAGAAATATTTGCCCTAATTCTGTTGGGGTCATTTCTAGTAAAATATCATCGAGAAAAAAGTAAATTCATAATTTTTCAAATCCTAATCAGATGTATAAGTAGATATCACATTTACTGAGTGAAAGCCTATCAACTGACTTTCATTCAGTCATAAGAGAGAGAAAGAATGGAAAGAAAATTCCAGACTTTCTGATACCATAGATCTTTGAAGTGTATATAAGTGAATAAACTATATCTATTTATAATTATTGCTAATAAATGATTTGCTAGTTTCCATATAGATCTATTTTATTTGTATTAGAAAATGCCAGTGGAATATAACCAGAATTGAACTTACATACTTAATTTTAGGAGATCAAGCTTTTTATCAACCCAGCTACAAAGCACAAATATCATTTTTTAGCCAAATTATTTATTGATTGATAATTACAAATAAATATTGTTTATTTATTTATGACAACTTGTCAGAATCTAATTTCCATTATATCTATATATTCAGTATATATTTGATTATTAAAACATGATTAAATAAGATGTAGCTTTCCTTTTAATTAACTTTTATATTGAAATTATTAAAAAGAAAAATTGCATCGTGTACAATCGAGTATGTTTGAACAATATATAAGGGATGATTATTTCTGAAATTGAAATCTGATAATTAGCAGTCATTTTGCTGCTGCAAACTGAATATATCAATTGTATTTTGTAGCAATCTAAACCTGCCAGACAATTTAAATGGCAAATTGAATCTGCACTAATAACTTTTATTGATTGAAGCTTATAATCACAAATGAATTCAAAATGTCTATGAATCCTTTATTGCTTAAGAAAGTAAAATCAATGATCTAATAGTTAAAAAAATTTTATTGCAATTAAATTCAAATATATATTTTAATTGGCTAGATTAGATAATTTGTTCTTGAAACTCCACTTGATAGTAATTATTGTTTGATGTCAGCAGTTTTACAACAATAGTTTCTAACCAAAATAATGATATTCCAAGTAATAATCTCATTCAAGACAGAAAAAAGATTTTATATGTATATGTCATAGATTTATTTAGTTATTCATATATTATGAGCAAAGTGTAATACATAACACTAATCAGATGAATGCTTAAAGATCAAATACAATTAAAGCAATTAATTCCAAATTGAATATCTAAAATAATAAGAGAGATGTTAATGAAAAGCACTTGTTGCTTTTACAATTAAGTAGATATATTAAATCTAGTTTCTTTTACATTCTACTGTTCTATAATAGAGCAACAGTATTATATTTGAACATGTTTAAAAATTGATTGAGAAGAGATATTTTGATAGTTTCCTCAGAGGCTCTCTTTATAAAAGCAAATCAATTGGGAAAATTCTAGATAACTACAACCGCTAAAACCAAAAAACAATACAAAATGTATGCTTAAAATTTTATCAATTTCTATTGTTTATTGCCCAAATTTGGTAAAACTAGGAATTTTTACTCAAAGTTAGGTTGAAAAAGGAAAATTTGCCATTAGGTTCAAATGAAGGTCATTCTGGTTTTGTATTGTTCTCTGTAGGATCAATACATTTTCTGCAACATCAGAACAAACACAGTTTATTGCATCATCATGTTACAAAACTGGAACTGAGCCAATCCAGAAATGAAAATAATATGCAAATTTTTAAGCATAGCTTTTATTACTAAGCAAATCTGAAAATATCAAAGTATTTTGCAATACAAAGTTTTTAGTCAGGATTGAGAGTTACTGTAAATTTTCAATATTCCCTGAGGTCACTTCAAGAGCAGTTAAACAACTTATTTCTATTATATCATTATTTGATTGATAAAGGAGAGCTATAGGATATTTAGTATTTTTATGTATAATAATCATTACAAAGTAGTTTATAAATGTGTTCTTATTAGATAATGATATTTATTACACTGATATCTTATTATCTTAGTCTACAAAATGATTTACTAACAATTTCTTCTCAATCTAGGTTTGAGAGCAGCGGTGTTCGTTTGGGACTAGTCAGATCAGGTTTGGAAACAAGGAACAACGTTATGCCATTAAATTTTGTGTTAAACTTAAGAAAACCGAACAAGAAGCTTATGGAATATTAGAGGAGGTCTATGGCGATGAACTGATGAGTCAAGCAAGTTTCTATCTGTGGTATAATAGATTTTCTGAAGGAAATGAACAGGTTGAGGATGAACTCAAATCTGGAACACTGAACAGTGCACGCAAGGAGGACAACATTGAGAAGGTGTGAAGATTAGTGATGCAAGGCCATCGGATAATTGTCATTACTTATTGAACATATGCTGGTGACCACCTGGATGGCTAACAGGGGAATGAAAGTGGTACAACACTCACCCTACAGCCCTGACCTAGCCCCATGCGACTTCTTGCTGTTTCCATGCATGAAAGACAGCCTCAGAGGAGCTGAAAGAGGAATTGTAAAATTACCTGAAGGAACTGCCAAAGGACTTTGATGAGGTTTTCTAGTATTGGAAGAGACACATGAAGAAGTGTGTAGATGCAGGAGGCCATTATTTTGAAGGAGACAAAGTTTTGTAAACTCATGAAAATAAATATTATCTCTCCTGACATTTTATCATTAAATATTTAACATACCTCATATAATACTTTGCAGTCTGTATACAGGCCTGTTTCGCCATTTACGGCTCGTCAGTATAGCTCTGCTAACAACGAGTCTTCCGCTTGCCAGGATTGACACCAAACCAAGATAGTATCAGTCCAAACTCCCAACCACTGAACCATCAATCAACTTACCTTTAAATTGAAATTTCTACTGCTATAAGTTGTCATTAAACAGTGCCCAATTAGTTCCAGGTAATGGTAAGGAAGGCTTTTGCTTAACATTATGATAATGACAGCAGACAAATAATTACAATATTCAGAGAAATAAAAGTATTTCTACTAGCTATTTCTTCATCTTCAGATAAAGTTTTGAAAAGGATACAGCCCTCTTCAGTATAAGGTAGTGCAGTCCCTGTTGTTGAATTCATGTAGCTGAAGAATGAAACCTCCAAGGTATAACAAAGTGCTTTCTCATCCAAACATCCAACTAGAGTTCTGTGAAAAAGGAAAAAAAAATTATCATTAATTGTCATTCATAATAAAATTGATATAGATGGCGAGGGACAATCATTTTAATATTTTAATTAGTGGTGGGATGATTCCTAAATTTTTTCCGATTCCAGGAAAATGTTGATTAACGATTCCGATTAACGATTAACTTAAAAATT
>JAYKTE010277385.1:0-30825 GCA_036873565.1 Xipholeptos notoides | reverse complement strand
GGCATTTTATAATTCAGGAATCTTTTATTAGCGGACTGTTGTACTCATCTTGGATTAGGTGTTCGTGTTATTATCGGCCAACTATACCTCTGACGAAGGCCAGAGGTATAGTTGGCCGAAACGTAGTGTAATAACACCAACACCTAATCCAAGATGAAGACAACAGTCCGCTAATAAAAGATTCCTGAATTAATTTGAATCATTACTAGTGACATAAGTTTTGTGTAGTAGAGGGGCCTGTTTTCCCAATGGCCTATCTAAAATGGAGATGAAGCAGTTAATTAGTAGAAACTGATCAATATGAACATACACAGAGGATAGAAGTAAATGTACAGAGATGTAACAAAGGAGACTTGTTCCCTCAATGAAACTTAATTTTTAAAAGCAGTAATAGACTTCTATCAATGTTTTAGAGATACCTACTAATTTTATCTTATCTATCTACATATCTATAAAAGATATGCATTCATGACCTGGAAGTTTAATTTCTCTGTTACAGATATTGACAGTGTGAGACTCAAAGAAAGCAACCTCTGTCATGGACATGAAATAGAAGGAGATGCGTCATTGAATTCCTCCATGCAGAAAAAATTGAACCGATCAACATCCACCAGTGCTCGTTGAATGTTCATCACTGGCATAAGTGCATTGAGAATGGGGGTCACTATGTAGGAAAATAAATTCTGGAGTACAAGAAGGGTGCTCATTTTAATGGTATCATTCAGATCTTCAACTTTTCAAAAGTAACTTTAAAAAATAGCGGGGCATTATTTTTAGAATGACTCTTGTATATTATACAATGTTTTAGCAGATGTGCTATTTTGTCTTATCTGTTATTTATTGAACTCTAAAACCTTCATGTCGAATTTGAGAGCCTTCTTAGTTGGTAATTGGACTTTTTATTCAATCTATAGGTGAGTATAGTTTGTTCTTATTCTGTAAGCACAAGTGAGTATTAATGTTAATTAATTGTAATCCATGTTGACCAGAGTAGGATATAGGTTGTAGAGTTAGGATTCTTTCAAAGAGTCTTTGGGTTCACCAGCCAGGAAATAAAAGATACCCAAAAATGCCAGATTGCTCAAAGTATTGTTAATCTAACATTAAAATTGTTAATAGATCTAAATTATGATCACTAATTAAAAATCAAATCTATTCAAACATTCAGCAGTGGTTTATTATAAATTTTAAATGACAATTATCTAGGAGCAACAGGTTCAAACCTGATTGCAGGCTAAAAATATTCAACAGTAACACTGCTCTCTCTATTGGTCTTAAAGTCTGGTTGATGATGTGAGGTGGGGCAGCTTAAAAGACCTATTCCTTTTGATTTTCTAGCTTTAAAGAGTGTAACTTAAACTCAGAATAAAAGAAAGAAGCAACATATATACTAATATATGAGAGTTTCCAAATAACAAAAAACTGTCTTTTTAAAAAAATAATTAATCTTGTACAACAAATTTACATCGAAATTATCTTCATTTTTTATTTGGGAAAAAAAGGTTAAATTTTTGGATTTTTTTTATCTTATAAATTTCAGACAAGATAAAACTGATTTTTTTGATAATTAAAAAAACCTAAGCCATTTTTTAGTGGTCATTAATTTCAAAGGAAATATTTCTAAATTTATTGTTGTTGTTTTAATTTTAATTTTTTTTTTATTCATGGCAAAAGAAAATCAGGGGGAAAAAAGAATAAAAGATAATAATCCCTCATTAATTAAAATGTCACAAAATAATCCCTAATATCTAATTATATACATAAGGGAAGTAATTCTTTCCTACATTATCTGAATGCTTTTCTGGAATTTTGATGTGATGTGATGTAATCATATATAAGGGGACATCGTTCTTTTATGAATTAAATCAAATTTTATCTGAAATGTTAATGAAAGCAAATAATTCTCATTTAAAAGAAATTCATTTCCTAAAAAACATAAACATGTGCGTGCTACCTACTATTTTGTTTTACATGATTCCAGTAGTTTTTACTGTTTAATTTGGAATTCTACAACCACCACCACCCCTCATTCAACTGTATTATACGTTACTACAGTAGTGATGATGTAAAGTGAGTACGTTACGTAATATAACGTCGTTACGTTACGTAACCATTGTCACTCACTTTGGGTTCACAACACAACAACAACACACACACACACACACACACACTCATTTCATGTTGATCCATTTTAGCTTAGATATTTTTCTGACACATTTCTTTAAATAATGTCTTTTTGCCCTTTTCTTCGTAAAGAGAAATAATCGAGATACATTTTCAAAAAGTATGTGTCATTTAGCTTCTTCAAAATTAAAGAAATTAAGAAGCTATCATTTGTATTGCAAGAACTCGTTAAATCTGTTGTAAGAAAGCAATAAAATGACCTATATTAATATTATTTACCAATAATAACAAAAGCTTATTGCGAATGTCAAAATTGATCCGTTTCTCGTGAATTGTAGCTTGAACTGAATCAAAATGTATTTATTTTACACAATATTAAAAGCAAAAAAAAAGTAAATATAGAAAAATCAAAACTCCAATGAAATTAAATTGCTTTTTAAGCCCCACCCACTTCCATGTTGTATGGCAACACAACACAAACACCACAAACACGGTCAATCGCATATAAATAATTTTTTCTCAGTTTTCTCATTCTTATGCAATAAAATTAATTTTGATAGCAAAAATCGGCATATTAAATTTTGAATAAAGAATGAAAACGAAAAATAAAAATAAAAAGGAATTTGTTGAATTAAAAAAAAATTCCGAAAATTAACGATCTTTAAATTCCGTCTTGTTCGCGTTTTCCGTATTTACTACCGGTTTTAACAATGGGGCTTGGAAGGTACTTTTACTACTCGTGAGTACATCTTAATATCGACACTAATTATATGACACTATTTTTTCTTCTGTTTTTGTTAGATTTGATAAATATATCTTTGCAATGATTTTTTTTATTACTGATAAGAATTTCTCCCGCGACATGTCCCGTCAGCAAAGCCTTTTTTTTTTTTTTAGGTCTATTAATACTAAGAAGCACTCCACTCCACCACCACTTCGTTTTAAAAATATGTCATCCCCCCTTCTCTGTTTTTCAGAATTATATCATTTCATTTAGCCATTTAACTACCTGTATACAAAAATAACAAGTTATCTCCCTTATGAAATCAACATATCAACATTAAAGTGCTTGTTGTCTTGCTTTAATTTATTTTTTTAAAATTGTTTCCCACCAAAAAAAAAAAAGAAGTAAATATTGACTTTTAAACCACAAATGATTAATCTTTTAAAACATTTTACTTGTGGTTATTATTATTGTATTATTGGTTGATTAATGTTATTTTAATGTCGAAATTTCAAATAAAAGCTGACAAGCTACTCGACTCGCTCCTTGTTTAGTTTACGCCGTAAAGTAATAAATTTAGTATCGTGAATTCAGTATGTTTTTAAGTTAATTCAAATCTAACTAAATCCATTTCTGAACAACTTTTGTTTGTTCCAGAAAGAAAAAAAACCCTGAATTTTATCACTTTGGGCCCTTTATAATGAATTTTAACATTTTTTTCTTCACACTTCAAAAGATGAAAAAAATTATTAAAAAAGATTTTAGAAATCTTGATTACGAAAAAATTTTTATAAAGTTCATTTTCCACTTTAACACTTAATAATCGGTGAAAGAAAATTTCATATATTGATTAATTGCCTGATAAGAGTTGGCGCCGTTTAGAATGGTTAATACTCGATAATTTTGCCGGTCGGTCACTACAAGATGCACTTACGTCGCTAAACTAGAAAACTATCTCTCTCTCTAAATATAATCTTATACAAGAAAGAACAGAACAAACAAAACAACTTACTCAAACTAAACTACAACAAACGTAAAGCAAAAGCACTAATATTTTCTAAAAATATGATTTGAACAGTTTAATTATTAAATAACAGTAACACTAATAATAATAATAATAACAGTTAACACTAATGAATGAATGATGATACCCACTTCTTCACCCCTTCAAAAATAAAAAGATAAAAATAAATCGTATCTATTTTTACGAGTGATTATTCTCAGGTCTTCTTTAACTAAACTCGTTTTGCTCTCTCTCCCTCCAAAAATCTTCACTTACTCCAGACTTGAAAACAAACAAGCAAAATCTAAATTAAAAGTCCACCATGTCGGATTAAGTTATTTAACCAGGCTTAACTTACTGATCAGTCTGACTGTGAGTATGATGATTAATAATCGATATTTATCAGTAAAAACAAAATCATTAGAAAAAAAAAATACTATAATGATTTTAATGACACAAATTGAGAGTGAAAATAAATTTTATTTGGTGGGTTAGTGAGCCAGCCCAGACAGTCATTACTGACTCCCCCAAACAACTTATTTCTATTTAGCTTGAAAAATATTTTTTGTCTGTGAAATGCCGGGAAATGACCCAAATCCAATTAACTTCAATCTGTCATATGAGTGGCTAAAAAAATTAAAAAATAATTTGTTAAACAGAACGTAATTTTCCACCCTCCCCCCACTTTATACCAAAATGTGTTTGTTGTTGTTTTATTTAATTTATATAACAATATTAACCACATTTTTGCGTTAAAAAAAAATTAGTTAAGAAATTTTGCCCTACGAAACCGATGAAAACTAAGACAAAATTAAACTTTGATTTAGACTAAGTTTCTTAATTTTTTGAGTGTTTCGAGCAGAATGAATAAACAAAAACAAACGTGTTGATTTCTAATTCTTTATTTCTCCAAAATTTTGTGAAGTTTATCAAAATTCAATCGATATGAAACCCGAAATCAAAACCACCAGTGATTGAGAGTGCACATGGGAGTGCCATTTGCCAATGGCATTCACGCCACCACACGACCACCACAGCAACAACAACAGTAGTACATTACAACAACCAAACATTTTTACCACATCTCGATCGGCTGAAATGGCATTTATTTTTCAACCTTTGGGTTATTTATTCTAACGCAGGGGGAGGGCAAGGGCACCTTTATGTTGAACTAAAGGGTCTTAACTGCTATAGTGCGATACGAACAACCAAAACCCTTTCTGATGGTACCCAGTTGGCCACTAATGAGTGTTTATACAATACACATTTGCACACACAAGAAGTGTTAACTGGTTTATTTATTTCTAAAAACCTTAACTGAACGCTCTGAAGATTAGAACTTTACTTGAACCCCAAACCGTCAATTATTGAAAACAAAACAACCTTTATTTTTAACAGACAGTGAGTGTTTATTGTTTATTATTTACTAATATTTTTAGCTATTTCCATCTACAGTCGGGATAGAACCTGCGGTTTCCAGGTTATCAGCTTATCCAACATAGTTTTGAGAAGGCTGCTATTCATCGTGAACGTGACAGTTCCTTAGTTTGAACAAAACCTGAAGAAGGCTGAAGCAGAAGCACATCAAATGTGGAGTGGGAGTGAACAACAACAACACTAAAGATGAGAATAGAAGTCAGTAGCAGTAAGATGAGAAGTCAGATTTTTTAGATACATTTTTTGTAGGTGTAGGTTAGGTTTTCTGTTTTAATTGATTTGAAAAGAAAAATAGCCCAAATTGTGCACTTTGTTACGGACACCGATTAACCATATTTTTCACTAAAAAGGAAGTGGAGTTTATTTTTAAAGCTCATTATGTATTTTTACCTTTTATTTTTTTTTCAATAAAACAAGCAAAGATTTAAAATGTAAAGTTTAAAAAATATATTTTGAATGAAGGCTATTTTAAAAAAATCACCTTTTTTCACAACTAAGTCAAAAGTCAGTTTAAACTTTAAAAATCTACATAAATTCTCCCAAATTACTTATCTGACATAAATAAGTAATTCCATATTTCCTCTACAAGAAATTGGCTGTGAATATGTTTTATCTGACAAATTTTCAGACAATCAATTCTTTGAGAGACCCATTTGACTTGACAGTTTGTTTTAATAATTGATTATGAAACTCAACACTATCTTAAAATTTTACAGTAGCCTTAAAATTGCTACTTGCAGCAAAAAATACCTACCATTTGCATGATTCAGTGACTCCGTGTCTACACTTATCTACTAATAAATATATATAATAACACTATCAGCCTAGAATAAAACTGTAATTTTAAAAATATCACAAGTAAAATATCTGAATGAATCAGAAGGTATTGCAAATTGCATTGTTATGATGACTGAAATTATGCATTCATGACATGAAAGTTTCATTTTTCTGTGCTGATATTGACACTGACTGGTGGCAGAGATGTGAGTGAGTGACAAAGAGTGACTCTGATCGCGAAAAAACCCACACATTCATCCCTGGAAAAAGTGTATTGAGAATAGTGGTGCCTATGTAGAAAAATAAATTCTGGAGCGCAAAAGGTCACTCGTTTTAATGGTACCACTCTCGTCTTCGTAGATCTTTAATTTTTTTAGTTCAAAGTTTGAGGCATTACTTTTAGAACTACCCTCTTAAGCTTTTACCAAAAGTTCTCAATTACCTCCCTTAATCGTTAATTTCATTTCATATTAAGAAAATTCGAAGTTTTAATCTTATTTCCACCAATAATTTACATAACTGTGTTCCTTTAGGTTATCTTAAACTCAATTTAATTGCCAATAAATGAAATAATTTGGGAAAAAAGAAAGCAGTAATTGTCTTTCCATCGAACACTAAAGTCGAACCGAAAAGATTTTTATGAAAAATGTATTTATTCACAGCACAGTTACATCTCACATGTTTATCTAGTTAGCTCCCTTAAAGGATACTGGAACTGGGGGTGCTGGCAAGTAGGTGCTCTCTGTGCTGGTGCTGACTGCTGTGCTCTCCTCTCTCTCTATACTCAAGGGTTTTATTACTCATTTTTTAAACACTTTTATACGCACTTCAAGAATTATGAAAACATTCAAATATTGTTAGTTAAACTAGAGACAATTTATTTCTTGGTAATGGAAGTTAAGTACGCGATTGTTCCGCAGTCTTTTTGGGTTTGTTTATTGGTAAAGTTTAAGCGTGAAATCACGAAGAAAGATACTCACATGCTCTATGAAATCCTTAAGGCACATTTCTTTTCCGGCGTAAAATAATTGTCCTGAGATATTAATTAATTCAATGGATTATATTCTGTTTGTGGGATTGTTTCTAATGGGGTTATTTGGCTGATCAAACTGGATTATTTTACGGTGTTTTTTTTTTCTGTATTTTTGGGGTTAGAGTTTTACCGTTTAGGGTTAAGGTTGGAGTTACAGGTTAATCTTTGGGTAGACAAATTTGAGCGTGAACTCACGAAGAAAGATAACTCACATACTCTTTGAAATCCTTTGACACATGTCGTATATAGGGTTGGAATAGGTTTAGGATTTGGGTTTGGGATGATTTTTGTAACAAATCATTAGTATTATGTGTGTGTGTGTTAGGGCTAGAGGGAGGGGTGGATTCCCCGAAAACGGTTAGCATATTCTTTTTCTAGCACACCAAAACAAGAAAACATTATTTTCTACTAGTACGATTTCACGCTTACTGATTTTTTAGCAAATCATTCATTAGTATTAAGTGGGGTATGGTTAGGGTTAGAAGGGAGCAGTCAGTGGATTCGATTTGCACCAAAAACGGTTAGCAGATTCTTTTTCAGCATACCAAAATCTTCAAGAAAAATATATTTTCTTCTGCTACGATTCCACGCTTAAACTACCGTTTTGGATTCCTGGTTGCCTAACCGATTTTCGAATACCGTGTCGTGTTCGTCTGTCGTCCGGGGACGCCCGAGCCAAAATGTCATATTGTATTCGTTGTAATTGTTCAATTATATGTAATCGCTTATTTTAGTAATCCTGCATTATTAAAATCATGCAAGAATGTTTAAATTAAATTATATCCCCCTCTCTCCTCTACCTACCGTGGATAAACATAAACATTCCATTACGCTGGTTTTAAAAAGAGGAAGAAGCATAAAGAGCCGCCGGGGAGCCGCAGGCAGGAGCCACCAGTGACGCGTGACGCGATGCTTTCCCGGGGTAATCTTTCAAGTTTTTCAGATGAGTAAGCCTCTAATTTTCAGGTTGAAACCGGTCAATTCTAGCATATATTTTAAAAGCGTTCTTGTTTTCCTGGCTATTATTCAAATGGTGAAACGAAACTCGTTAATATTGAACATTAACAATTTTATTCCATAAAAAGAAAATTAATTTTGTCGGGAGTTTTTTCGTGACAAACCAAACAATAGTAGTATTGATTGGTTGCTTTTAATCATTCGGTAATTAGCGGCAAATCCCTTGGTCCCCGGTGTGTTCTATTTTTGGGGTTAAAAGCTAATTGTAATATCGAAAATAAGCATTTAACTCCTTTGATATTTTCTCGGCAACAAATTAATGATGATGCCATTAAACATTTTATCTACGTTTTTAGGTATTTATTCAGTTTTAACGTAAGAATATCCGACCTCCAAAATAAAAACACAAGCTAAATAATTTAAATTGAATTTGAAAAACTTTAGATTTCTACTAGAATTCTTTTCGGAGTAATACTTTAAACTGAAATTGACCTAATAATAATTGTTGTAAGTAGTAGTAATAATGTCTCCTTTCCAACAATTCACAAGAGCAATAGCATATCTGGCACTTGTGTGTGTACTGCCGGGGCTCTCTGCCCTGCAGCAGCAGCAGTCTCCGCAAGCACCAACAACACAAAACAGTAACTATCACAAGTGAGCACCACACCAACACCACCCACCACACCACACACACAAAAGTGAGTGCGATCAGCTAAAATGTTTTGTGTACTATTGTTTTAGTTTCATACCCATTTAAGAATTATGAATCATGACGTATAAGTAAAGAAAGCACAATTAATAATTTGAGTGTTTTATGGTGATTATTCTTGAATTGTCTTTATAGCTTACAAATGTTCTATGTGTTTACTTGTGAAATTGCGCACACCAACCAAATTGAATTAGTTTTCCGCAGTTACTTCCCCCTGAATAGGGTGCGTGTGTGAGCATTAATGCTTTTTTTTGTTGTCGTATTTGAGTTTGTGTGTAACAATTTTCTCTTCTATTATCAAGGTTTTCTATCTATCATTTATGTATTTAATCCATTCGTTCTATACGGGTGGCTCTCTATATGCTTAAATGAATAAATAAACACCAAGATTTTTACTCTTCAAAACTGTGGTAGAGGTTGAAGTGGAGTGAGTAGTGGTTGTGGCTGAGCAGGTGATGGTGTGGGTGATTGTGGGTGTTCGTGTTCTCTCTTCCTCCCATCATCTCTTCTTTTTTTTTTCATCTTCGTCTTGATCCTTCCATCCATCCACTCTCGATCGGTCACAAAAGCCACCAGCCAAAGAGAACTCTTGCGTAAATCTCAACTTTTTTCATCTTTTTCTTCTCTCTCCTCTGCTTTTTTTTAGATTGCTTCCTATCCTCACCCCTTTTTTTAAAATTATTATTACTACTACTTACGACATTTCAATCTTACCCCTTTCCTTAATTCTTAAAAATGCATTATCAACCCTTATAGACAATGCCGCCGTGCCGCACTGCAGCACCCACAGAACCACCGTAAAAAGACCGATTATTTATTCCGATTTGCAACACACTGGCTTTTACCACCACCACCACCACCACCACCATTTGAGGAGGAGGTGCTGGTGGTGCACTCACTGCACAGGTTTGGGGATATAATTTATTTATATATAAACATAGATTTGTTGTTTTAGTTTTTTTCTCGGCTTATTGTTCGCTAAAAACCTACTTGTTTTTTTTAAAAAGTAATTTTCCTCAAACAAGTGTTCTTGTTTAAATGTTTTAGGAAAACAAACAAAAATCCTAACCACTAAAGAAAGTGAGTGGTTAATGCTGGCAGGCTGGCTGGATGTGGACGCACGCCCGCGTATACTTTCATTTTTTTAAAGTTTTAATTTGGAATAAATTATAACTTTGAATTGTAAAAAAAAAAAAATAATAAAATAAAAATAAGAGGTGGAATAAACACACTCCACTCACTCCATCATCTCTAACTCGATAACCCAACCCAGAACCCTGTTTGTTCTACGTTTTAAGCTTCTTGCAATTAAAAATGTCTCGTCATCTCTAAAAGTGGTGGATGGTGATTATTAGATTTTAATAATACTCAATTAATTTACAAGTTCCAATGAAATGAGGAAAATGGCTATTATTAAAACAGTAAACGAATTTGATTTTCCCCCAATACTTTATAGTTAAGGAACCCAGGCTGGCGGGCGGGAACCTCCTCCTAAAAAAAAAAAAAAAAGAATTAATCCAAATTCTTACTTGAACTATTATTCAAATTACAGTAAAGAATGAAGTCCAATCAGTTGGTGTTTTTAGGTCATTTATTGGCTCCAAGATTGTTTAACTTATTTATAGCTTGCTTTCTTTCATCTAAACAGAGAAATTTAGGGTAGAATTCAATAAGTTTTTAAAAATTAAATTTTCATTACAAATTGCAAACAAACAGTAACAACACACTCTTTTCAAGTTTCTTGATTCAATCTAAACTAAAATAATGTTAAAAATTAAGATCAGCATTTAAACTTAATTAAAAACAAACTACTAATTACATCAGAATTTCATTAAAATATTTATTTTATTTATTCAACGAACGACAGATGTTGCTTGTGTTTGTAATTTAACATTTTTACTCCCACTATTTGAGAATAAAAGTTTTAATTTCACGTTCTTTTATCTCAAAGGTGCATTCATTAATTGCAAGGAGTTTTATTTCAAAATCATTTGATTATGATATTATTATTTTGACAAAACTAGCTAAATAAATGCACCCGCAGTGAGTGCACACTCACACTGACTGCATACACCAATCACCACCACCCACTGAAAGGCTAGCACACACCACACCAGTGACCACCACCACCACCACCACAGAGAGCACTCTCACTGCAGGCATGCAGCCTCAGCCAGGAGGCTAAATTATAAAAATATTTTGCTTAGTTATTTATATATATTTATATATAATTACATTCAAATTTTAATTTCCAGAACAATTTTATTTATGAAAACTTTTAAAAATTATTTAAAATTCCAAATTTGATTTTATAAAACTATTTCCAACTCAAAAAAGTAAATTTTTTTAAATTGAAAATTGACATAAAAATGAGAGGTGGTGGTGGTTTGTCTGGTCATCCACACAAACCCACTTATTTCTCTTTTGCCCACGCGATACATCAATTAAAATCAATTTACGAGTTTGTTTTTCTTTTTACTTAACTCGTTTTAAACCTAACCACCAACAAACAACAATAACACACGTTAATGTTATTTTTCTTTATCGCATTAAGAAAAGAGACTAAAGACACAAAACGAAATGTTTTGTGAAAAGTAAAACGAAACGAAATGTTATTATTAGTAACCAAATAACCATTGAAATCGCATTATTCACTTTTAGAATTGAGTTTATTTTTGACATAAAAAAACTAATACGTTTTTTCTTTTCATTCAATCTTGTTTTTTTTGCAGAGTATTATTGTCCGTTTTCAAATAACACTGAATTACTCACTCAACATTATAGACGCACTAACACACTTCTTCTCTCTCCTCTTCTGACAAACTGACCATTGATTTTTAGCCATTGGTCGAGACAAGGACGGTAATAGAAGAAGCGAAGCATTTAAAATAAAGTTCTGGTCATTTTATTTTAACTTTGTTCATACAAAAATCTGAATTACTCTTAAACCAAACCGACGTATTTAAAAATTCGTATTTTAGTGTCAACGAAAAAGTGAGTTAGATCGTTAGACTGAGTGTGTTTAATGGTATGGTTGTGGTGTATGTTTTTGTGTACTACTACTACTACTACTACCCATTCTTTCAGACAAAACAGACGGCTGAGTTGAGTTGACCCACATTATATTTATTATGTACAAATTTTTGACTAACGTTTAAACGCGCTCATTATTGAAACTAAAAGCGTTCGTTTAGTGTGGCCGTGGGGCAGTGGCAATTCCATGCATGCCACAATATGAGCATGAGCACTAGCAGCAAATGAGGGAGGGCACGCACGCCACGCATGTTACGACGACAAACGTCACGCACGGTGGTGACTGGTGCGTTTTACATTGAGTGCGTTGTGATTACATTGGGTGCGTAAACGCACCCAATGTAATCACACACACACACCATTGACGCCACATACGCACCAACCACTACCACCGCCACCGCGTGGGGAACTAACTCTTGACAGGCCAGACCAGTTAGTTACCACACCAACCATATAAATTGAAATTTGGTAAAAAAAAAAAAAGGTAGAAAGAATATAGAAAAATCTATAGGTAGAAAAATTAAAAATAAAACCTGAACCTGACTTGACTTAATCTTCAGCTTTTCTTTAAACGTACGATAAAAAAAAGGGAAATATTTTATTTTGTAATTGTCTCTACGAAAAAAAAAAAATGTGGAGAAAAACTAAGAATCTAAAAAGTTAAATATACCTTACTATGAAATTGATTATTAATTTAAATTAATCACAATTAAAATCTATTTTATTCACGGCCGGCTCGGCGGGCCGCAACAACAACAGAACAACAGTAACACTCAGCAGGCAGCACAAGCAAGAAGCAATGAAGGAACCCACCCACAAGCACACGCACCCACCACCCACCACACGACGACGTTTTAATTTTTGAATAATTTCTACTGTGACCAGATGACACAGTTACAGTTATTCATTTTTTGCTCGTAACGTGATTTTCTTTTTTTCCTTCCATAAAAACCAAGTGTCATATTGGCCCACTCTCCCCGTCCTTTTTTGTTAGCAACTTAAATTCAAAACTCGCAAAGAAAAATCCTTATATCAACGAGATTATTTTTCGTCATTGTCATTTTAAAATAAATTTGGTGGATAGACGAAGAACAGAAAAACCTTTTTTCTTTTTTTAGCTCTCAGGTGTCAGTTTTAAAAACAAAAAACGTATTTCAATTTTTGTGAAATATTTTTGGTACCCACAAAAATTCTAGCTGTAACGAACTTCGGGTGTTTCGTAAACGAAATGATAAAAAAACTATAGAAACAAACAACACCCAGTTCAGTTAGTTGCTAGTCTCACTTTTTCATTGACTACCGACTTTAGTCTGTCCGTGAGGCGTGGACGCTTGTTAAAAAACACAAAAATGACGGTTGAGGAAGAGAAAGGAAGTGCAATGAAAAAAAATAGAATAATGATAAAAAAAAACTCTTAAGATCTTTTGCAAACTTTAATAAAATTGAGAACGGAAATAGGAATAGAAAAATGATTTAAAAAATTGTAGCGGAAGAACGGACTGAGAGACTGAATTGTAATTGGATCTGACTGTATTCGAATTAATTCACTCCACTGAGAACACTCACTTCACTTCCCCTTCCCTGGGACGAAGATAGACACAGACAGCCTACCCAGAACCACCACACCCTCATCATTATTTATTAAGACTAGGAAGACTTTTTAAAAATAAATAACAATTTATACCCTATTATTCACTTAGGCAATAACAACCACAATCTTTTTCTAGTCTTTATTTCACAAAAATAATTCAATTTGCAATTTCATTTTAAGTTACTATCAGAGTAAAATTAGTAATAAAAAAGGTTAGGTAAATAAATTAAACACAATCAATTTCCCCTTTTGTTTTTTCTCTGGCTTGGCAGGCAGTAAGCAAAACGATTTATTTGCGGTATTGACTACTCAAACATTAAAAAGTCTTTACTTTTTTAACGCACTCACTCTCTGACTCTGCGTGTGTGTGTGTGTGTGCACCCAGTCAGTCACCACACACACACACTGTCAAGTGTCACTATTTACCCCAAAAATGTTTCTTCGATTACTCACCTACGACGGGCGACTTACTTATCCAAAAATTGTTTTAGTTAAAATCAATTTTCAGAAACTTTTTTCTGTCATTCAAAATTAAATTGATCCAAAGATCGTGCGTGCGTTTATTTCAATTAATTCAAATTTTTACACACACACACACACAAAATACCAACTGTAAACAAACAAGACTTCAAACTCAAAATTTCAATTCGGTAAAAAATATCCACAAAAATCACCTTTAGCCGAAGCAACAACCGACGTCACCTCCCCCCACAGAGATAACCCAAACAAACAAAATAAAAATCCCTGCATTTCTGCAACAACAGTACGTGCGTGCACGCACGCACGTGTGCATAGTACACAAGAGTTTGCAAAAGTGCAAGGCAATAATATTTCCAGGAAGAAATAAGATTTGACCAAAAATGACAAAAAAAGCAAAAAAAAAAAAAAGCAAGCAAACAGGGTGACCCAAAATCAGAATGCAAAAAGCAAGTTTTGGTAGGGAGGGATGAAACAGATTTATAAAAAGAAGGCAGAGCCTGCAGCCGTCTCCCGTGAAAAACAAAAGTGGAAACCCGGCGGGGATAAAAAGGAAATTGAAATAAAAAATGTCACATTTTAATATTTTTTTAAAATAACATTAACCACGATTATGAACTCGAACCCGGATCGCCTACGTAACTAAAAAAAATCAACAATAGTTGGGGGACTTACCCCTGACCACTACAAACTCATTAAAATGACATTTAAAAAGTTATATTAAATTGTGATTGGGAAATAACAGTCGCCGGGTATCCAATTTTTTTCACTACACGACTGCCATTTCTGCAGGTTCTCCCTAAAAAGAAAGAAAAATATTTTCTCTGCGGCTCCTCATTATTCCAAATCCTTTATTTTCATTTAATTAGTTTAATTAATTTATTTTGTTTATTCACTGCTCGTTGACGTTGCTTGCCGTTGTTGGTCATATAGCATGAAAAAGGAAAGAATTATTCAAAACATGCCCTCTCTATATCTAAAATGAAATTTGAGCCTTGAAAAAAAGTAAAACTCAAATCAACAAGACAAAACAAAAGAAAGAACAACTTTCTCAAAATTGATGATTTGCAATCCGGGTTTACAGTTTTATTGGAGCGAGATACCTCTCCCTCCCCCCTCTCTCTAGCGATTATTTGGCTAGACTGGTTCAATTTTTTATTTAGTCAAGTTAAGTCAGAGCACAGAGCAGTCAGTAGTACAGTTTTCTAAAAGTAAGATCTTTCTTTCAGAATGTCTAGAAATTCCACCTTTTACTCTGGTGGTACTAACTTAAGAATAATAAAAAAAATCTTTTGAACCCTGAAGGGCTGGTATATTGACCTTGGTGACTTAGAGCAAAAATGACAAAAAGCCCTCCATGTTCCTTTAATAACGGTTCTGATTGACTAGTTGGTAATTTGCTAAGTCAGGGTCCAAAGGGTTAATCAAAAATGTTAAAGTCAAGAAGCCATTTTATTTATTGCCTTTTTATTGATTACACGTTTTTCTTTAAATTGCTTTTCTTTCCTTTTTATTTTATTCTTTATTCTTCCATTTTGACAAAACTTCTGTTGATGTGCTCTTTCTGTTAACAACCAACTTTATAGGCTGTAAAAACCAAGTCAGTAAAACAAAACTAGTATATCTACAATTTGTACTTGTATTAAATGAAAACAAATTGGTAGAACTTGAACTGTCAGTAAATGTATGAATCTAGAATGCTGACGTTTAATTTTCTATAAGATTTTACCTACTTTATGGCTGAAAGAATTAGATTCATACCATTTTTAGTGGTATCAATCCCATGCATGATATGTGCAAAAAATTGGAGATAAGTAATATTTGTACTAGTCTTCAAGCATGTAAGTGGTCTTAACTACATGCCTAGCAGTGAATTAAAAGTAATACTACTACATTGTAACAATCTATTTGCAAATTAACCACTTGTGTACACCCACAACATTCTTTTAATCGCGCGGTTCTGCCACACGTACATAAACGACATCCGTCTTTTTGGCCAGGCTAAAAATGCGTACATATATGTCATCTGTCTTTTGGCAAAAGTTTACATGCATGTATGTATACTTCTTCCGATTGCAAGTGGTTAAAATGATTCTGGTATTAAAAACACTGGTCAGTATAGCTGTAGAATAAGTGACTCCCACCTCCACAATAAATCCCCTAAAACACCTTAAATAATAACAGCATGTGTAAAATAGACAATCTTCCAAGCTCATGAAATATGTACATTTTAGACAATAATTTTTTTTAATGTTTAAATTATGCATATTAATGAATGGGACTAACCTAGTGAAAGGGTAGGTCATAGGGTGGTCAGAGTAAATTCCCTACCCTGTCCCTGAACTAGCACCTGTTTTCAACTTGATAGGTGTAAATATGTTTGTGCAGAAGTTGTCTACACTTCATCTAAGGTTAAGATATCACACATGCAAACAAATATTTTATGTATAGAAAGACACATGGATGGAGTTGTAATGTTCATCTATGATAATTTATTTTAAGGGTTAGTTGAATGCCCTCTATACCTTTTTTATAATTAGTATGATGCGTGTATTTTACTAGTCTAAGATAATAATCAAATCAGAGCATTATACCTGGTTGAGAATTTTTTAAAAAAAGAAACATTGTTTTCCTGGTCAAAATATAGATGTAAGAAGTGATGACTAGAAATTTGGTAAATAAACTAATATTGATAAATGTTTATGGAAAACCAGTGAGTTAAAAATAAATACAAAAACAAAAGGAAAATATATTGTGAAAATGCTTGTATTTTCCTAAGTTAATAGATATAAAAGAACTATTTTCCATAAAATGATTCGTTTTGTCAATATATAGTCCTAATCAATCAGACAGCAGTATATATGTAGTGTATCAACCTGGGTAGATAATCCACACTGATAGACAATGGCTGGAGTTACTCGCCTTATAAAAGCAATCCCTAAGGAGATAACCCCTATAAAAAAAATCTGCATCCCTTTGTGACGAGTTGGTGTCATTTTGTATGCTTTGCTGAGAAATAGAAGGAAATGCTGGTAACTAGGCAGTATTTTTTATGCTCTGGCAACACTTAAACTGGAGATGACATTCCAGTCTATGGAAGTGTCATTTATGGTTGGACACAAGAGATGGGATACCATGAGCCTCACAGATTTAATAAATCAATGAGGGTGATTTGTTTTTTATGGCATATCAAACTTTTAGATTGTTTAATGCCAAGACCAATAATTTTTTCAATAAGTATTTTTATGTAAAAATGTTTTTAGGGCACATACTATCTCATCCATAAATGGAAGGAATAGGAGGATTCTTATCTTTTTTTAAGTGAACACAATAAGGTGATCTAGATCCGAACTCACCTTTAATGATTCCATAATAGTCCAAGTACTGAATCACTGAGCTACAGGGATATTCTATCAATAAATATGTCCCGAAGATATATAGGAACACTAATTTAGAAAAATGGTTCTTTGATTGTCTTAATTCATTGGTTTTGTTTTGATTATTATCTTTGATTATTTAGACTCTCCTCTTCATTGTTTAATTATCTGAATATGTTGAATAAGTTTTAATTATTATCTTTATTCCAGTTCTCCGTACTTCTACTTTCTTATTTATTGTTTTGATTGTCTGAATTTATATATGAGTTTTGATTATAATCATTATTCAAGTTATTCAACTTTCTACTCTCATCTTCAGTGTTATCTTCATGCTTATACATATTATTTAGACTTCAACTCTAATCTTCAGTGCTATTCACACAAAGTTTGAGTAGCAATATCTAAAAGAAGGATGAAGGGCATATTGTCTGAAACATTGAAAATAATACTGAAAATGAGAGTAGAAGTCTGAATAACTTGAATGAAAGAAATGGTTCTTGTATTAAATGAATGAAAAGATTGATATGCAGTTATAAAACCAAACATGAACATATTTGATTTTTAGAACTAATGAGCTATTGAGATCATCTTATTGAAGAAATGTTAATGATTCTTCTAAAAAATGAAATATCTTTCATTTGTTTTCTAAATTTTTCAGATTTCTTCAATGGTGCCAAGATTTGCAATAACTCACCGCCCAAAATCTTGAGGTCAGACACACAGGAACAATTACCTCTCTTGCTTCTCCCTTCAGTGCCATATCTACACATCTCTCAACTAAAAACAAAGAGTTCATTTACAGCCTGAACGATTTCAGTTAGAAAACTTTTAAACCCTGGTAAACGAATATTGAAAAATGTTGGGTTTTCTTAAGTGAAAATTTATTAAATACACAAAAGGAGAAAACAAACTAACAAATGAGCAACAATATAAAATGATCAAATAAAAACAAATCATGATGTAGGATTGACACAAAATTACAAAGAAAGCACATTAAAAAAAAAACCAAAATGGTATGTCACAATGAAGTTGCTATAAATTTGAGACCGTTTATGAATAATTAAATGAAACTTCGAGAAATATAAAGTTCTTTTTATCAAGCTGCTATGGTTTGTCATCAAAGTATTAAATGAATATAAAATATACTTATCTTTATTTGAAGTATAAAAAGGAATCTGTCATATTCACGATTAAATAATAACATCAATCTAAGCAACTGCATTTCAAGTAATAATGATGTGATTCCTGAAACACAATATTGTTAAAACTTGCAGTCATTTTTGGGGAATTAAGCAAAGAAAAACAAAACTAAACCAATGCCCTAACATGAAAGCAAATACAATTACTCAAAATATTTGAGCTTGCAACCGTAAATTCTGTATTTTCTGCAAAAAAGGAAAATAGTCATCCCAAACTGTCGTTCTTCCTTTCTCTCATTTGTTACCTGACATGAGAAAGCTATATTTATTGTTTTTTAAAAACTAAAGCTAGCATCAGACTATTTTTCAACCTGTTTTAATTGGACACATCCTGTTGTACTCAGTCTTTACTATTTTTCTACATTTGTATAATTCATTTTGCTGATACGGCCTTGTTTCTTCCATTAAATATTGAACATTATTTGTTGCATACCAACAATATTAAAATAATTTTTTTTTTGAAAAGACTTTGATTGAAAGCAAAATGTTTTTGTTTAGCACAAAACAAAAAGGAAGAAAATATGGATTCCATTCTTTTTTTTTACTCCTATGACCTGAAAGTGGGTAAAAATTTCTTTCCATAAACCATTTGAATTCTCTAATTATCAGCATTTTTTCCTTCTCTTTCTAATGCCTCATTCATTTAAAATATGAGTAAAATCAATGATTGGTAAGTAATTGATATACCTATCTCCAATAGCAATAAAACCAGCTAGAGCTTAAGCTATTGACTTGTTTCTATCTCAGTATTTACACATTGATATTTTGAAAGAATCTTTTCTGCTTAAGTAGCAGCTGGATGTATCAAGGATTGAACTTTAGACCTCAAGTCTAAGTTTGCAATTAATCTTAGGTTTCATCATTAACCTGAATAGTAATACAAGATTTATAAAACTGAAAAAATGATCCTACTAGTTTAAAGAGGTTTTTATTTCAAAACATTATATAGCTTTGGATTTATCATATGTTATTTTAATTTCATTAATGGTGTATCATTATTAATGATATTCATGTTGCCAACAAAGGAAATAAGCTTGTGTAAATTGGGGAAAAAAAAAACAATGTCTGAATATTTGTTTGTTTTAGAGTGTACAGCTGAAGTAACCATATAATTTTGGATGTGTCAGTTTCTTATTTATCCTATTTCTTCTATCTATACAACCACTACCATCGCTACCACCACTACCACTTGCCAAATACGATAAAATTGTATTTGCAACCATTCCTTAAATACAGGAATAATATATCAAAAAGTTATCCTGAAAAAGTAAAATGGCCATATTGACTATTACTTTCCTGTTTGGAATATTTTTTAATTGAATTTCTAGAGGTGCCACATCTGGGTCCGCTTGGTCAAATATTTTGCTTGCTGTTTTTAAAGGACTACGAAAAAAGATATCAACTTCTTAACAAACGACAACAAGAAAAACAAACAAAAAAAAGGAAATAAAATCTTGATAATCTAGCAGAAACAGGAAAACATTCTTTGTATTACATTTATTGTAACTGGAAGAAACTTCTTTTAATCTAAGTTTCTGATTGATCTTGGTCCTATTATAAAGGAATCTATAGGGTCAGATCATCTATTTTTCTTCAAGGATTAAATTTGAGTAAATATGTACACTTCAAAAAAATATTTTCCCTCTCTCTCTTATACTTGATGTATCATCAATCACTTAAAATTAAAAATTAATTGAATCTGATTGTCAGACAACAGGAACCAATCTTCTCCTTGGGTGCACAAACTGGGAAGTAACGGAAAAACAAATAATATTTGATAATTATTTGGCTTGAAAATTACCAGCATTTTAAACTGGAAATATTTTTAATCTCACGATTTCTGGAATTCAATTATACATTGTTGGTAGTAACAAAAAAAAAAAAAAAAAATCTTTTTTTGTTTGATAGAACAAAAATAAGACACACTTAAACTTTAATCTAAAAAAACAAAAAACAAACCTTTTTTTCTTTTAATATTGGACAAGCTGTTTGTCCAATCAAGGAGACACAAAACAAGGGAAAAAGATGCTCTAAGGATGTTAAATAAAGAAAAACAAACCATAAGTGAAAAACTGTTGGTCAACTGTAAATAAACTAGCAAAACAAAACAAATGCACCCATTGAAGGATTGATTGATTGATTTTGACAACTGAAATTTTTTCCTTCCTTTCTGATTTTTCAAGAATTGAACAATTCTTGTTCATCAAATCTTTCTGTTTTCTTTCAAGGGGGGAAACGTGAATTGCCTGTGATTTTCATCCTGTTCACATGCGGAAAAGCCTGTCAAAACTAAGACTAATATCATTAAGCAGAAAACAACGCCTTTAAGACCAAAACATCATCATAGATCATACCTCCTCCATTTTTTATTTTTTTTCAAACTTCCTTTTCTTAAAAAAGAAAAGAAAAAGAAGTTTTCCTTTTTTTTCCTTTTCTCCTGGAGGTAGGGGACACTGGTTTCTCCCATCTTCTTGTCAATGCAAATAACCAATTTTGGCATCACATATTCTGTGTCACCCTTAGTCTCTGGCTTTTAAAGCTTAGATGCTCTCATGAAAGAATTGGTTTACCGTCAGGAATATAGTCTTTAATATGATGCCGATGTAGCGTCAGTTTTCTTTGTTTTTTATATAACGGAAGAGATGACTCGGGAATAATGTAGGGTCAGTTCTGTTATTTGCTACAGATTAAGTTGTTTTTTGAAGGGTAATATGTACACTAGGGAACAGATTAACCCACACTGTTTTTGTTAGTTGAAGTAACCCTTTTGAAAAAAAGCTTCTGAAAGACAAAAAATCTTCAAAGATTAACATCTCAGCAACATTTTTTAATTGTTGACTGTTCATGCAAACAAAGAGAATTACGGAAGGCATAATTTTTTTTTCTCTCACACATTTCGATAATTTAAGAAAAAAAGAAAAAAAATTTTTTTTCAAATGTCCATTTGGATATTTAACAATATGAACCCTAAAAAAAATTTATTGAAAATTTTCCACAAATTTGAGACATAAAAAAACAAAACAAAAAAATAAAAAGTTCTTTTTTTCTTCAGTTAAATCCATTTTTTTTGGTCATTGACGCAACCAAAAAAAATAAAAACACAAACATTTCCTAAAAACATTAAAGGACAATGTGTTCAAATCCAAGTGTCCAATACGAGTCGATGGCAAATCATAACAACTATCATACCTGTAGCCTTGCCTACTCGCAAGTAGGTATCACGCCATCATATATGAGTTACAAGCAACGGTACATTGACAAGAAGCCATACAAATGCAGTGTATGCCGTAAGCGCTTCGCTCTGCGTGCCTATCTGAAGAAACATGAGATGGCACCAGAGGAGGGGAAACACTTCACGTGCGTCTTTTGTGGAAAAGCGTTCCCAGAACGCGACAAACTTCGCAATCACGAACGCACTCACACCGGGGAGCGACCTTACGCTTGCACGCTGTGCGAGATGGCATTCGCACAGAAGGACAAACTCAAGATTCACCAGTTAACCCACACAGGCAGCAAGCCGTTTGAGTGCAACGTCTGTCAGAAAGCCTTCTCAAGAAATGACAAGCTGAAAATTCACGCTCGCTCCCATACAGGGGAGAGGCCGTTCCAGTGCATGATTTGCAGACGGGGTTTCTCGCGTAACGATAAACTCAAGTTGCACCAGCGGTCCCACACAGGGGAAAAGCCATTCGAGTGTCCAATCTGCAGGCGATGTTTCTCGCGCAACGACAAGCTTAAAATCCATGAGCGGTCGCACACCGGTGAGAAGCCATTTACCTGCGGGATTTGCCAAAAAGCTTTTGCCCGCAAGGACAAGATGAAAATCCACGAGTTCACCCATAGCGGGGAGAAGCCTTTTAGTTGTTCAATGTGTCCCAAGTCTTTTTCACGCAAGGACAAGTTGAAAATTCATGAATTCACCCATTCGGGCCAGAAACCATACAACTGCGATATTTGTTGTAGAGCCTTTTCTCGTAACGACAAGCTAAAACTCCATCAGCGGACCCATGCTGCGGGAGGTTCAAACCCAGTTGGTGGTAGCGCAAACCAAAATGTTAACAGTAGTGGTGGTGGTGGTGGTGCACTAAATAGCATTTCTGGAATGAAGGTAGCCAAGTGTGAGAAAGAATACTGCACAACGCAGATTTCCCAGGTCCCACAACCACCACAACAGCAACAGCAACAGCCACCCCAACCATCTCATCAGCATCAGCATCAGCATCAGCACCAACAATCTCACCAGACACAATCAGTCTCTTCATCTTTGTCATCGACCTCAACACAGAGGTGCCTCCTTGATAAGCACGGACATTGCCACGCCCCTGGCAATGATCTTCTGCATGGTCGTATTGCTTCCATTTCTTCTTCATCGGCATCAATGGTTGCCACTGCACCAGTAACCTCTGTGACCCCAGGGACCACACCCTGCTCGCATCACCTCCAGAGGATGCCCACACATCTGCCATGTCTCCCTCAACCGCCGCCTGCTACCTTGAATCCAACAGCCATGACCACCACCTGTTCTCACAATCAGATGATGGTTGCTGCTGCAGCTGCCGCACAGAACACTTATAACTGGAAACGTCCACCGGCGCCAATGGCCTCGACCTGGACCTCTGGCTGGGCGAACACACTTAGCATCCCGTCGTACAGTATTGGACAGAGGAAATGTGAGAGCCAGGAAGCGGTACATAACATACAAACATTGATGCAGTGAGGCAAATCCTTTTATCGATCCACTAAAAACAATGGATAAGATAGACAAACTTATTTGTTGCAGGTGAAAAGCAGGAGTGGGGACCAGAGGTAATCATGGCATAGTAGTAATGACCTTGACTATGAAATCATGATATACATGCTTAACAAGTCTAGTAGACACTGATTGACTCTGAATATTCTTTGAATGGCATGGAGGCTCCTTGTTCCCTCATATTAAAAGTTAAAAACATAACTAATGTTCTTCTAACATTTCATATATTAAAAAACAAAAAAAGAAAACTATTCATTTGCAAATCATCTATCTATTGAAAAGCAATGACTTTGGCAGTAAACAGTCAATTGAGGTTGATATGTTGTTAAGCGAAGAAACCAAGCTGCACAATGAAAAGATCAGGTATGTTTTTTTAAGTTAAAAAGAAGTCTGATTTTTTTTTTGGATAACATCATCAATGATGTGAAAAAAATATCCACCTTCAAAATAATATATAAAAAAACGACCCAAAATTAAATTCTAGGACATAATATTTATGTAAGAACATCTCTGAAATGGTTTGTGGAAATAAGGAGAGAGAAAATATAAATTTGTCATTAAAAAAATCTTTTTTGTTGAAATTGAATGAGAAAAAGGAAAGACAAAAAATGTCAAGGAACAGGAAATGCCCCCAAAAAAGGTAGCATGCAAAGAAAAAATATGACTGACAAAGTGTGCTTTGCAAAAAAAACAAACAAACCCAAAAACTTAATGTTTTGTTGAAGCATTATTGTTGCATTATTTGGCCTAATCATACAGGACAACACATTAAAAAAATTGAGGGCAGTGATTATTTGTGTAAAGGAAAGAAGTTTATCATTATTGAAATTATTGAGATTTTTATTATATTATATTCACATAGTTTGAGCCAATGTGCCCTTCGGCCTTCTTCAGGTATTACTTGAAACCTCATATCGAACTTTGGAGCCTTTTCATAACCAAGAACCAAACACTTTATTTAATCCTTGGGAGGGAGGAGTTGACTGTCCACATTCTATAAGCATCAACTTGATGTTATTTCGATCCTTATTAAGTATTCTTAGCTATTTCATCCCATAGTCAGGATTGAACTTGTATTCTCAAGATAAATGTCAGGGCTTATATAAACTGACATTTATCAGGAGAAAAAAATGTTCAATCCTGATTCATGCAGATAGACAAATATGTATTGATGGAGATAAATCTCATGTGCATATCTTTTCATTAGTCATTGCTGATATAAAATGGAAACAAATTAAAGTTTTTGGTTGTACTTTATTAGCATTTATTGATAGCAAAAGATACTTGAAATAATTTTTTAAATAGATTTAGGTTACACAGCTTTCTTTGTTAGTAAAGCCAATTATTTAAATCCTTACCAGGCTCATTTTATTCCTGTATATAAGGTAGAAAAATCAATTATTTGTAATAAAAAGTGGGAAGAATCCATTAACAAAAAACATTTATTTATGCCAAGTGTGCCATTCAGAAAGACACTTTTGTTGATAATAGTATTTTAGATAATGGTTCAGCTAGGTATCTAGAAGTTCCCATGAGAAGAGTGGCTAATTGCCTGAACTCTATAAATGTAATATTTAAGTTCCAATTCAAGTTCATCCATTACATTATTTTTGTGCTAATCTTCCTTGAAAGGGAGAAATCTCATAATCTGCTCATATATGGATCAAATAGTACAACTATAATTTCTTTTAATGAAAATGCTATGTTTATGAAAAATAATTCTTCTAAGTATAAAATCACCTTAAAGTTAATATGCCTTTAAACAAGAAAGAAACGCTCAATTAACTATTTAGAAATAAATATACATACACACACTATGCTATAATATATATATATATATATATATATATATACAGCAAAAATTACTGTTGTTTTCCCACCCCTGCTTTAGGATATGAAATGTAGAATAAAATTCCTTCCTTTAAAATAGTTCCCCAGTTGCCTTTTCTTTAAACATAGACCGTTTAATTCTGATTCATATTATAAATAAAAGAGGAGGGTGTGTCCATAATGGCTTGGGCTTATTATGCCTGGCTTCAGATAATTGATGGTCTCTTGTGTTTATTGTTGGGCTTATACTCTTGGGAAATATGTGAATCTTTTTATTACTTTACTACTGTTTGAACAATTTGTTGTCATAATGAGAAAAATAGTCTTTAAAAGGATTGGTTCCGCTTGAAAATGGCCACAAAGGGAAAAGGTTGATATGCTGAAAACGAAATATCTACATGTGGACCTTAAACAAAAATGAAAAAATGAAAAAAACAAAAACAAAGCAAAGCAAATGAAAGTGATATACGAGCTGGAAATCAGCAGCAAATTTAAAACATGCGGGAAGCACTCATAGAGGGGAATGTATTGCATGAAGCCGTCCATAAAATTTTTTAAATACATACAAAAAAATACCAAGTGAAACAAAGTTACATTCATTTCCCGGAATCTTGGAATTGTCCAAAAGAGCAAAAAGGAAGAAGCAGTTCTTGTGACTATTGATTGCAGAAAGAAAACAATGGTTGACGAAAAAGTTTGTGCATCATATTGAAATAAGGATATATTTTTGCAAGAATTAATTAAAAATCATTATCTATTATTCAAAATAAAGACCATCATTGTCCATGGCCTTCTGTCAGCAATGTTTATCTATATATATTGGCCAAAGAAAAAAATTTTGTTGTCATGAAAGCATGGCATTGAATAATTCATTAAAAACCAAAACTACAAGGTCTACAACCTTAATTCATCAGTGACCATTCATTAAGTGCTGCATTGAGTGGAATAGATTGTAGTCAGGTGGAGCTATGTCTGGACTATAAGGTTGGGTTTGGAAGAACTTCAACACTGTCAAATTCATCAATTTTGTTCCTGGTCTTTTGGGCTATAGATGTCTTTGCATTGCCTTGGAATAAGTTCAATTTTGATGTACAAATCTTGGGGTAATTTTCCAACCACTTATCAAAGATTTGGCAAAGTTGTTTGCAGTTAAACCCAGCTTTGATGGCAGGACCATTCAACACAAGTTCAAAATTCCTTTGAAGTTTCACTAAACAGAAATTGCGATCCTTCAAAAATCATTTTGCTTAAATATATTAAAGAATTATTTTATAATGATGGACAGAATTTTCCCTCAACCTATTGATAAAAATAAGAACTGGATAATAGCTATTTATGGTCTGCAATTCAATCCCGGTGCTGAGTTAATGACAATTTGCTTATAAGCATTACTGAAATCCAAAGAAAAAAAGAGTATAAAAAGAATCTATTTCCATTTCCAATAACAATTTTTGTTGAATATGGATGTTTCTTTTTTGTTGAATATGGATGTTTCTTTTAGAGTAACATACAAACCTCATTATTCAATAGACGTCGACTGAAATGATGAATCCTAATAAAAGAGAGAGAAAAGAATTTTAAAAAAATGTGCGGATTATGAAAGAAACTGGATATTCCTTTTGAGAGATTTATAAAAATTTGAGGGTTAATATGGCTGATATTGAAATTAAAAAACAAGGAGACAAATATTTTAAACATGTGCAGAAGTAAACGGAATGTTGCATAAACATTATCAGATATAAGCATTAAATAATTAAGCTTACTTACAGAAGTTTGATATATTGTACAGAAAGGAATAGATAAAAATTTTACTTTATGCACATGGGATTCTAAATGGTTTGAATTCTACTGATTAGATGGGAACAATGAAAAAAATAATTTTGGCTACAAAAAGGGTAGGATACTGTTGTAACATGTCACTTCCCCCAAAAAAAACTAAATGCAAGAAGTGTAAAACCTGTGTATAAACATGGAAACATTTCTAAAATGGCTGCTGGTAAGATAAAAGAATCGAGGGCGGTCAAATGATAACATAACTTTGATGAAATCAGAATTTTATTCACCAACTGACAAGCACTTACAAAAACTGAAAAAAAAAGAGAAAAATGAAAAAAATCATTTCTGTAAAGAATTGTTTTGATATCAAACCCAGAAAAGATGAATATGTCTCTTATCAAAGGTCCCATATATTAAATGCAGGAGCACCAAGCAATATAGCTTTATTTCGAAAAAAAGTGTTTGGATACAAAATAAAGAGAAAACCTGGCAATTAATTCCCC
Organism: Xipholeptos notoides; assembly: GCA_036873565.1. Taxonomy (NCBI): domain Eukaryota; kingdom Metazoa; phylum Mollusca; class Cephalopoda; family Idiosepiidae; genus Xipholeptos; species Xipholeptos notoides. Next base: position 3,525 of record JAYKTE010277385.1, on the reverse strand, counting down.
AGTTTTCTCCTTGAAATCATTGAAAAAAAAACTACCAAAGTAAAAAAATAAAAATAATTGTGTTCATTTAATTTAAAAAAAAAGGAGATACTTGAAACACTTTAATGCTAAATCTTCTGAAAAACAATCTTTCCTTATCTAACACACCCAATTTGACATTTAGTAATTCTGTATCAGAAATGTAATTATTGGACACAATATTATCTATTCAGTAATAAGGAGAGGAAAATAGTGGCAAATTATTTATGATACTAAGCTAAGCTTAGTCAATATCTTATATTATAATGGAGATCTAATGATGAAGCTTTTCTGGGAACATGTTTATTTTAATGTTCAGCAAGCAGGTGACACTTAACGCTTTTGTGTTGAGATGCTAATCTGTTGCCTTTCTTTTTTGTTACTGAAGGTCAGACGCGGCTAGGCTTGTTTCCATATATACTCCCTAAATAAAGTGGTGTAATAATGGAGTTATACATTTCCTGTGAGTGAATGTAATAGAAGCAAAATTTGAACCAGTCACACAAAGAATTATGATCCAGCAAGCTGAAAACAAACCTCTCTGCCACCAAAACCTCTTTTGTCTTATAAGATAATGCTTGAAGTGTAATCATAAAAAAAGAGAAATTAAGATAAATTGGGGTCTAAGAAAATTGACAGTTTCATTGAAAAAAAAATAACTCTAAGCATCTGCCATATTGCATTTTATGTTGAACCACAGAATGCAATATTAAGGATAATTTTTTATCTACCATAATTGATTTTGAAGTGTAAATGGTGAGCATGTTGAAGAAAATCTAGGCATTATTGGTAATGATCTTTGCAACAGGACAAAAAACAAAAAAGTTATTAAAGACAAAGTTTGGCTGTAAACAGGAAATGATAGAAGCATCATTAATAGTGTCAGCCAGAGGAAAAAAAATCAACAGAAGTGAAAATTACTCTTCTTATATAACTGATATTTTAAGCTTCTAATAACAAACAAAAAATCTGGAGGTTTATTTGCATGGATTAAAGAAAACTATAATAAAAAAAATAAAGAGAGAATAGTCATTTCTCAAGATCACATTGACATTTGTATACATAAGAAATTTGCGCAAAAACATTAATAATGAATTAACAATTTATATAAAGTTTAAAATGAAGCAAAATTAGATTTTACATTTAAAAGAATTTATTCTAATCTGAGCTAAATTCTTATATCGATCTAAGTTTCATTTGGAGATTCAATGATAAAACACCTCTCCATTACTCTAACATACTCTAATATTTAGAGTATAGTAATGGTGTCAATTATGAGGCTTCAGTTATCTTTATAAAGGTTAAATTTATTCTTACAAAGCTCTCCAAGAAAGCTGGTAATTAAAGACAAAACTTTTTAATACATTCTGTTGTACAAATCCTATTATCTGTAGGAAAGCGAGAACAGTTTCTCTGACAAGAGCGAAGTCTAAAAGTGACTGCTTTAAAAAAAAAAAAAGAAAATACAAAACCTATTTTGGCAGCTCAACAACATGACTTGGATTCTGTGTTTATTACTAAAGTCTTCAGTCAAAAGATTTTTGCTATAATAAAATAATTACACCAATCATCCTTTCAAAATGAAGATAATGATGAAAAAAAAAAAAAAAATTGGAAAACTATCTCTCCTCTCCAAAAAACAACAAAAACAAAATATTTTACTTTGAAATTTCTTTATTTTCCATTACCAATAAAAATACTTGAAATATTCAATACTAAACAAACTAAATAGCAAATGTTAAAACAGTAATGAGAATCACTTTTGTTGGGTACTGGTCATATTAAAGGTATCACTTCTGAGGCAAAAGAATTAACTTAAAAATGATCTTAGCAAACTGAATATTCCATTTGCATTTGAAATTTCTTGTTTTTTTTAAATGGACTGACAAAACATTTTCCAAATTGAAAAAATTCATAAAAAAAGGTGTACACAAAATTGTACACCAAATTTACAACTGCACTAATGATGGATTTTGAAACTATCTATACAATTTAGATCCCAACTTCAAATATCTTGCTAGACAGCAAGAACAGATTGAAAATAAAATTATTAGGAAAAGTGCATCTTGCTTAATCAAGTGTTTAAATAATGAACTACTGTCGAAATATTCTGAAAAAAAATTATACATAAAGGGACTTAAATATCTATTATGAAACCATAATAAATTTATTTCAACCAATATATCAACATCTTCAAACTTTTACACTTCACATATGATAAACAAAATTTTGTATCATAAAAGGCAATGGATGCCAATATATCTATGTATTGACATATTGGTTAAATTAAATCTAGAACAGTTTCATGATTTTTAAGTTCCTTTTTTCAATAAGCTTTGCTTTGTGAAATTTCTTCCACTAGGATCTCATATTGAATCATATCCTTTAAATTTTCGGTTAAAGGAACTTTATTTGGATCCATTTATACCTTTATTGGAATTGAATTATTTCATTTGATATTTGCAGTTGTCCACAATGAAAAGGTTAAAAAAAACCTCTGCGATTCCACACCAGAAATAAAAATGGAGAAAAAAGACACACTTTGTTTCAAAGACCAATGCCAAAAACTTCATTTGTGCAACATGTTCCTGTTTCTAACAGAAATACATAAATCACTCATTGATTATTAACCTTCAGGTGTTTTACACCAAACAATATCTCTTTTGTAATTCATTCTGTTTCTCTTTGATTTTCAGAATTTTGGAAGCCAATGTCCATAACGACAGGTGAAAGATTTGCCTCTGTCTATCATCTTGGCAAACATAGATGATTTCGGGATAAGTAGTAATGGTAATAGTAGCAGTAGCAGCAGTTGCATTAACACTAATGATAAATGTTTTATTTTTGTTTTTAAAACAGGCTTCATGGTAATTATAACATCAGCATTTCAGTTTCAAGACCGTCCGGTGAATGTTCTGCTAAAACTGTTGCTTGTTGCAGAAGATTCTAAGTTTCCTGGTTATTCGTATTCCAAGCTGTAGCCTTCTTGAAGACTATGGCTCAAGGTTGGCTCCAAGAGATACTGGGGAATGATGAGTAAGCTATTTAATCACCCTTAACTAGGTTTTGTGTGGGCTAACTGGTCATTGATTTAAAAAAGTATTTGTAGGAGGAAAAAAGTATAAGCCCTAACAAGAGATGAATGAACCATACTTGCTTTTTCTCATTCTTGTTATTGCTATATATATATATAGATTTAATGAAGACAAAAGTTTAATACTCACAACTTCATCATTAATCAGTTTATTTATTATTTATAATAATGATACTTTATCTGTGGTATGGTTTTTCATAATGAGCTCTAATATTGGTATTCCTTTGATAAATTACTTCTAAGAGAAACCAAATTGAATTATTTTCTTTGGATTAATAGAATCAGAAATTAGATATATACAAGATTGATTTGGGTGGATATAGGAGAACAGTGTTTGGGAACTGCCAGTGTGTTAGTTAGGCATTCTTTAGCCAAAAATAGTTTTTGGTCTGATGAAAAAATAAGCAAAAAAC